>VZRS01012620.1:112623-150123 GCA_013398055.1 Ifrita kowaldi
AAAAAAAAAAAAAGAAAAAATTAGATGTCATTCTTTGGTATCTGTAATCAGCTCTAAAGAGTAAAATTTCTCCCTCCAGCAAAACAAAATTAATAGATTTACTAAAGAAGTAATATATAAAATAGATATTAGCTATATACTTTGACAACTCCTTTTTAGAAGAGGTTAAATCTGATTGCGGATGGCTGAAGTTTATGCTAAGACACTTGTGAATATTCCATAATTAAAGTGGTTTATTTTTAGAATTAAGTCCCTGATATGACCCCTACAGTTCTGTTTTCATTATGGCATGCAAAAGAAGTAGGAATTTTTCTACCTTAAATCCTTCTCTGTGACTGCATTTTGATTCCTTCTCATCTGATAGTAGTGATGAGTATATTGACAACTGTAGCTTCTCTTTTAACTTATTTCAGTCTGCACCTGGCCTATATGAATTATTCTCTTACAATTCCACTTGTGGAGAGGTACCATGTCTTTAGACCAGTAGAAAAAGCTTTGAATTTAATATTTGAATTGAATGTATACAGTACCATAATATGTAGTTGAATATTAGAGAGAATTATATAGATATTTGTGTCAAGAGTCAAAAAAAAAAAAGAAAAAGAAAAAAAATGAGAGAGAGAAAAAACAGAAAAAATGATACCAAGACTTCAGTTCAAATAGATCCACAGAATGCAGAGGACATATTATTTCAAAAGTAACGGATTGTGCCACAAATTAGGAAGAAGCAAATATAACATTTAAATGTAAAATATACAACAACTAACATTTTCAATTACTGATAGTCTCATGTGGTAAAAGAGGTACTTGTGAGTGGAGGGTTTTAAGAGCATTTCTCACAAGAACTGCCAAAAATATATGGTGGTATGGGATATGGTGGTACAGGATTCAGCCACCTGAAAATAATGGCTAATCACTTTCTGACTGTTTGAGGGTGTTTTATTCTCTTTCGATAGGAAGTGAAAACTGTCATCATTGGCTGAATCATAAGTGGACTAATTAATTGCATGAGCAATTAAGTAGTATTTACTCTATTCTGTGTTTTTTAAGCAGTGAATAGCTCTAAATTCTAAACTTAAGCCAGTAAGACAGCTACAATTGTGTCATGAATTAATTATGATCTGCATAATATCCATCAGAGAGAAATGTCTGACCTAATGAAAGGAAGAGCCTAGAGCACACTTCTACTCTCTCTTTCTCACTTTATCTCTTTATTTCCCTTTTTCTCTCTGCTGCTGACACAGAGCTTTCATTCCTTTCTAGTTAATTTACCTATTTGCCCCCTACCTGGGCTCCCACCTCCACTAAAGACCTAGAAAGACATTTGCTGATAGCACAGTTCAGTTGACTTGATTATCTGTATTCTTGCATACACTTCATCTGCATGTTTATGCTGCACGTTCTTCAAGGTACCACTATTCCATGTTTAACCAGGCAAACCTGGAGTTTCCTCTTATTTCCTAGTCATAGCAATAATCAACATAATTAATAATAACAGGTATCATATGTATTTAAGCAGACTTCATTACTGTTTCTTGACTTCTCACTAAATTTTTGTTACTCACGTATGAAAACCTTTTTCCATGTTGAAATAACTTGAATGTACATTAAATGAGTTTGTCAATGACACTAAATTAGGAGAAGCTGTGGACCCCCTTGAAAGCACAGGGGCATTAAAGAGAGTTCTGGATATCATCAACAATATGAAATTTAGCATGAACAGGCACCATGGGACAGGTTAATCCAGATTTTACATGCAAATTGGGTGATAAAAGGCTGGAGGGCAGTCCTGCAGAAACTGATCTATGGGTTTGGGCTGATGACAAATTTAACATGAGTCAGCAGTGCCCTGGCAGACAGGGTGGCCAACTGTGTCCTGGAATCAGCACAGCATCAGGCACAGCATCACCAGCCAGGCAAGGGAGGGGAATGTTCTCCTCTGCTCTGCACTGATGTGGCACCACCTCAATTACTGTGTGCAGTTTGGGGTGCCTCAATGCAAGAAGAAAATCAAGCTATTAGACTGTGTCCAGAAGAGGGTAACCAAGACAGTGAAAGGCCTCAAAAGCAAGACTTTTAAGGAGTGGCTGAGGTCACTTTGTTTGTTCAGCTTGGAGAAGTGAAGGCTGAGGAGTGACCTGATCACAGTCTACAATTCCTCAAGGTGGGCAGCAGAAGAGGTGGAGGAGGAAGAGGTGTTTATCTCCTCTCTCTGGAGAGCAACAATAGAACACAAGGAAATGGAATGAAGTTGTGAAGTAGAAGTAGTTCACAGAAGTAGTGCAGTAGAAGCTCAGATTAAATATTAGTAAAAGGTTCATCACTGAGAGGATGGTCAGTCACTGGCTCCACAAGGATCAGGCTCCCCAAGGAAAGGGACATGGCACAAATCTTGTAAGAGTTCAAGAAGCATCTGGATGATGCTCTTAGTTGTATGGTCCCTTTCAACAAGAGATATTCTGTGAGTCTATGATGCTATGAATCAAGGAAAGGGAACTGATGAAAAAAGCAGTCCAAATTAAGAAATTAAGAGGCGGTAATATTTTTCTTATAGGATTTGTTTATTAGATTGAGGAAATTATCGTGATTTGAAGCCAAGGTCCTTCATAGAACATGTATTTGGACAATTTGTGTTTTGATTGGACATAGAATTAAAATTCTTTTAATGTCATTAACTGATTAAACCAGTGATTACCTCTATTTTCAAACTACAGAAAAATAAATAAGTGAAGAATTCTTAAATATTGGAGATTTTCTCAGCTATTGATTGCTTTGTTTCACTGCATTTTTAAAGGAAAGTTATAAACAGTTTTAGAACCCAGATGTCTGTTAAAAGTAAGATAGGAGATGTACTACAACATACAGGCGTATGCTTAACAAAATTATCCCTCAACAAAAAACATACCAACCACTTGCCTTAAAAACTCTTGCTGGTTTCAGGCAACTGTTCCACTCAAAGCCAGAAACTGTGTTCAGCATCTGGGTTAGAGGTTGGCCCTATCCTGTGTCTTCTTGCACTGCCTTTAGAAGCAATTTAATCACTGTTGTCAGTCTTTCAGTCCACCACGTCTACAGTATCTTCCTGTTTTGGTTTCCAACACTCTCATGGCCTATTCCTTCTTTCTACTGTGTGTGAGTGGAAACAAGGCAGATTCCCTAAAGATTACTGGACATTAAGGAAACACAATATGAACAAAGTAATAGAGATTCAAGAGCTGTGGCATAAGCACTAAGTAGCTTAGGGCTTAAGAGCTCTCAAAGCCTAGTTCTCATCTCTATCTTAGAGGCCTGTGCTCCTGTCTGAAGGACAATTGTGATGCATTCTCTAATGTGCCATTTTAAAGAGAAATTGAGTCATGCTTTCCTTCTCATGATATGAAAATTTAAACTTCCTGGATAGCTGAAAAATACAGTGTGGTCTAGACAGGTGACTACTATGGATTGAGATCCTGGACTATGTGGTCAGTGTGAGTTAATGACCACAGGACCCGTTCAGTTGACTTTCACTAAGGTTGTATTGGATTACATGAAAATTTCAACATAAGAACCCACTATTAGATGAGATATTAGTAAACATTTTAAACATCTTAGTACTACATATATACATATATATATATAGTATATTTGTATATATATTAGGTGTGTATATACATATATCAGGTATATATATATCTTAAAAAGTACAGATGATAAAGTAGAAAGGAAGAAACATGTGAGAAACAAAATTAATACCATGAAAGATTTATTATCAGATCTTTGTTCATTTTACTTTCCATAATGAGTTTGCATATATGAGGAAAAACAAGAGACGGAAGAAAGAAAAGGCATGAGTAAGCAAGAGTAGGTCAAGAAAAATGACAAAGATTCCAATTATTATTATTATTATTAGTGTCATTAATAACCCACTGCAGCCATGGAATCTTAATACGTTCCCATATCCCATGACAAGTAACTGTGTCCACCCAGAAAAACCGGTTTTGTTTTCAAAATTTTGTTACAAAAATTGTCATTTATTGTTTTATTACTCCAAAGTTATATAGCCAATCTGTGAAACAATTTACGCATTTAAAATTGTATTATGTTACCTCAGAGTCAATTTTAAAGCAAAATAAGGGGTTTCTTACATAATGTGTTACTTGAAGGAACTTCAAAGAACATGATTAAAGGACAGGCTATGCTATAACACTTGGTAGCAATTTAGTATTTATTCTGATGAGTAATTTCTGGTGTTCTTTCCAGTCAGTGATCAGTTATACAGGACCATGCAGAGTTTCCCCAAGAACAGCAAAATTAAAGGAATATAAAAGCAAATATATGAATGAGGAATTATTTAGATCCAGAAGGTTACATCTCTTAATTTTAAAAAGATTTATGAGCTAAGCAAGGCTTTGGAATACTTTGTGGGTGTTTTTTCTCACGTCACAATAAAAGTAAGGATAGAACTGAGACATTTGAATATATTTTTAGCTTTGAGCATTTAAGAAAGTAACAGCATATGCATTAGTTATTCCATTCAACAACTATAGACATTCTGTTTTAAAAAAAACCTCACTGTAACATTCACAAAGAAAATAATCAAGAATAGTGGTGGCATTTTGCACTTTGTTCTCTCACTGAGTTGTTATATGACCTTCAGAGATGAAAATACTTTTCCTGAGCCTCTGTTTACTTTCCATCACACTGAAAAATATCATCATTCTAGTTATATTAAAATGTCTGCAACAACTGGCCTTAATCCCATGAAATTAATGTAATGAAATTATTCTCCTGCTTGAAGATAAACATACACTAAAAGCATATGAAGATTGAGGCATATGAAAGTTGTAGGGTCATGCCATAAAGAAATTTAGAATGTTCCACAGAAAATTTTTACAAATAGATGTTAATAGTAATCAGCTTAAAGTAGAAAAATTTTGTCATCCATCATAAATTGATGTTTCAGAGGGAACAGCTCTGAGCAGATTCAGCTCAATTTTGAGAGGTAAAGCACCTTGAGCAGTTAGGCACCACTAAACTTTCATATGCAACATGCATAACTTTAAGCTTCCTTAGAAATAATTACCTAAATATATATCCTTGAATGTTTTACAACATAAAACATTCACGTATCTGCCTATGCATACCTATATCACTTAATTGCAATTTATCGTTGGCTTCATTTTCATGTTCTGAAATCAAGGGAGTGTGCATATCTCCAAGCAAAGAAAAAAAGTCCGGTTGATTCAACACTCCTACCCAGGCTTTGACAATTTTTGACAATTGCACTTTAATCACATTTTGTCAAAGGAGATTCAACAGTTTTTGAAAGTCACTAACATTTTTTTTCTAGATGCTGTGCCAAAATAATCCTGCCGAATTTCAGACTTTGATGTTTCAGTTTAAAGTTTTTTGCTGAATCAGGCTATAAATGACAGACTTTTAAAAATTTTTTTTTTGCGCTCATCACAAGACTCAATTTCTAGTGCTTCTGGGATTTTCAAGCCCTTGCTGTCTTAGAAAAAAATGTTAACACTTGCAAAATATTTTTCACATGTTGATATCCATCACAAGCTCAACAGATGCAGTTGTTTGCAAAGGTGTGGAAACGTAGTGACTTAGCACAGGCTACCATAATTATTACTAATAAATTTTTTGTCCTGATTCTGTAAGTTTCCTTTCATTATTTTCAAATGTATCTAACAACATACAGATGGCTCAAGTAAGAGGTTCATTATACTGCAATTATTCTCCTTCAAAATAATCAGCTTGGTCCTTTTTTTTTCCTTTTCTTTCCTCTTTCTTTCTTTCTTTCTTGACCTTGATTCTGATTTTGGAATACTTTGCCATTTTGGAAAAGGAGAACACAAGTAAAGAAGGAAGTGTTTATTTAGCTGGATGGACAGACTCAGGGTAATTTACTGGCAAGTTTAGTCAATTTAACTAACTTAGCTAACCTTATTACTGATTTAACATCTTTTGTAAATCAGAACCTTCTTTTACTTGGCAAGGAGAGCACAGTTAAAATACAGTTCCAAAGCAGGGAGTTTAACTACATTTTAATGGGATTATTCAGTGCTCCTTGCCAATATGAGTAACATTTTCACAAACTGATCCAATGCAAATAAAACGTGTCTGGGAACTAGGTGGAAAAATGTGTTCACAGATAATCTCATCAACCATATGCACATTCATGGAAATAACATGGGGTTTAGGGGGTTTTTTTACCAACTTTTTTTCTTTTTTTTTTTTTTTGGGTATGCAATGGTTCACTAGATAGCAAAAGCCACTAGGTGGCATTTGTGATTTATTAGGCTGGAAGCACTGGTTTAAATATTCCATCTAATCCTTCGTTTCAAGAGAACAAGATATTTAGCATTCCAAGGAATTTAATTCAAGGACCTCCCTCCATAATTAGATAAATGCATAGAATTTGCACTTCTGCTACATCATTTGGAAACCCACTCTCTGAAGTTTCCATTCAAGCCCAGGATGTTCTTAGGCGTGTATTCCCTGACCCCACAGCACCAGCTTACGTAAGTAATTACTTGTCTACAATTAAGCTGTAAATAATGCAATCACTCCATTCTTGTCCTGTCACTCTAGTCCCAACCACAACAAATAGGGCTAATCACATACTTACTCAAGTGTGTAATTATTTACAGTTAAACTTCTGTCACTTTCACCCTGTTTGGAAACAGTAGAACACAACCTGTAATTAGCAAATGTTGCTGCAGGCACTTTCACTTGGAAATAAGCCATGGATTCAGCACCTATGTGAGCAGAGAGGTAAACCCTTTGATCCAGGATTCTGGCATGGATTCTTCCCCTTGGGCTATTCTATTATCAGCCCCCAATAAGGCAAAGAGATCAATAAATTATTATTATGTCAAATGAGTCTCTTGAAAAATCACTTGTCTCCTCTTTGTCAGAGAATTTATAAGCATTTACATCATGTTTATATGCATGAATATATATGTATGAGTATATAGACCAATGTTCTACCAACGTATATGTATTAATGTGTACCTGAAGATATAAGAATTAATCAGATTTTGATTTTCTTTGAAATGACAGTAAAAATCCTGGCATTCACAAATTAGATTGACAGATATAGGCCCTGACTTGTCACTTTTTTATATGGTTACTGGTCACTTCTTTCCTTGGTTAGAAACTGACACTGCGATAAAAGAAATCATTCTTTCTTGAAATTCTTGCAAAGCATTATATTCAGCAAAACACAATTATATTAACAGGTGCAGAAACGTCTGTATGTAAACATGCCACTAAAAAGACTGGTCATAAAGCAAATGCCTTTATGCCATACCCTGGTTTATTGTACTGAAACATTCCAACTCAGAAATCATTGTCTCGTAATAAATTGAGCATATCACACGTGACATTAAACCGTATGTGCCCTCATTTCATACTGAGTCGGGTTCTGTCACATGCACTCAGCTTGAGCTATTCCTTACTCTATCCCAAGAGCTGGTAAAGAACTATTCAGCCTGAACAAGGAGGCAGAATTCGTCCCATGGAGAAGATTGGAAAATTCGAAAGAACTCATTTGCCACCTGCCCTTAGAAGTAATTCCAGAAGCAGATGGAATATGAGATTAAAAACAGGACCTGTTTTTTGCTTACTGGCACATAAGCAGATCATTTAGAAGAAAGACTGGGTAAGAACAGGCACAGAAAATAATTGTCCTAACACTTGTTATCAGTTTATCAAAGACAGCAGACAGTTCATTTCTTCTTTCCCTTGTCCTGTTCCCTGTTTCATCCTCAATATGCCTATAGCTCATTTTGTAACTGTTCTCATAGATGAAGGTTGTTTTACACCCAGAAATCAGGGTGAGTTCACAAAAGATAACACAGATTTTTAATAAGCCTTTTTGTGGGAAGACACTGGATTTGAAATGCTTCATTAAATTCTTCAATCATGTTTTGGACACTATCAGAGGTGGAATTACTCCCTGTATGTGATCCTGCTTGTTTTGAGTCAAACAGGTGTTTTTACTGGTGTAGGTCAGTGTAAGGAGGTGAGGGGTCTAGCTTAGAATGTTCCAGTAGACACTGGAAGAAAGGAACAAAGGGAGTCAGAACACAAGTTACCAAGGCACTTTTGTGATGTGAATAGTCAGAGTTGTATACTATGAAACTGGAAATCACGATAATTAATTATTCAGTGCGCCTACCAGCCAGTCTGTAGAAAGGAAAAGTCTGAGGATTTCCTTCCTAGTCCTTAACGATTTCTGGCAAACAGGTTTCAGTGAAATGCCCGAGTATCCAATTACCATGGAAACAGTCATACTGGATGGAGTCTGTGGCACATAGCTAGTTAGTAGTCAGTTGCTGTTGAATTACAGTGATATGAAATTGCTGTAGTCTCAAGATACTTTTTGAAATGGCAGTAGCTGCCTCCCAGTATAATGACTTACTTGAGTAGTCTATATCAGACAGAACAAAATGCTCAGTAAATGTTTCCAAGTTGACAGATATTCTGTTAGGGAGCTATTATTTGCTGTCAATACGATGCAGGGAGAATGCAGACATGCCGGCCTTTGTTTACATTTTTAGCTGCCTGCTAAGACCATGACTTTTCGCTGCTGATGGTATACATATGTTGAACATTGTTTAAACTGTCTTCCTGCCACTGACAAACATAACCCGCCAGATTACATTATGTAAATGAGTTGCAAGGGAAATAAAATAGAATCTTATATTTTTCTACCTAGTAATGCTTTCCATATCTTTGTATTTATGACACTTTAAAAAATAAGTAATCCTTGGAGAAAAGTGAGCGATCCATATACTTATTGCATATAATTCTTCCACAGCACCAGAAAATCTGTCAAACTGTCATTTCAAGCTGCCATCTCAGAAGCTACCCTTCAGAGTCTTAATTTCCTTTTCCTTCCCCCTCACACCCCACTAAGATTATGTACAAGACTCTGGTTAACCACATCTGAAATCAGCCCTTGTCAGATTATTAAAGATTTGTAAACTGCATGAGAGAGTAAACTACAAGATGTGCTGATGAGGAGCTGGGTATACCAGTAATGAACACAGTCAGTTGCTTGTTATAATTTGAGGGTAGTGTATGTTTCAAGGATTTACCTACACACTAAGCTTTTTTCCCAGGTAAGCCAGCTGCTGGTTCTATTCTCTTTCCACAGTGTATAAAACACATCCTTGTGTCACCAGCAAGAAGAGGAAATAAAGTGCATTAGGATTTTTTCTTTACTATTCGGTATTCTGAATATAAAAAAAAATATGTTTGAGTTGCATTAAGTCATCAGCAATGCAAAATATATGCAACAAAATGCATTGTATTAACTAGCTTTTCTCTCTTTTAAGCTATGAATTTCATGGAGAAGGTCAAGTTTTCTGTTCACAGTTCATTAAAAAAATTTGCTCAATTTTTGCTCACTGAAATGTGAGATTTTGACTACTTAAGTTCAAAGTGATATTTAATTTTCTTACAAATCCACATAATTTTTTTGTCTAAAAGCATGTAAAACTGAACTAATGACATCTTTATGTTTGCAGTCCATCACATCGAAAACCAAGTCTAAGAAATTGATACATGCAGTATGCTGAAGGGCTCAACAATGCAAATGTTACACTTCCAAATCAGCAGAGATTTGGAATGACTTGTTAGAAGCTGTTATGAATTACAAAACTTCTTTCTAAATCCAGAAGGCTGTCACAATATTTGAGTTTTTTAAACTTTCCTATGTTAAAAACTACAGAAACACAGATACAGTATATGCCTCAAGATAAGTCTTAATCTGACTGCTGTTTTCTTAGCCCTGAATTTGATGAAAGAATTTACATTATCCAGAATATGAATGATATGGATGGTCCTCTGCAGCTGAAGGTAAAAAAAAAAAAAAAAAAATTGGGTACAGCTTTAGTATTAAGAAAACAAATCATAAAATGTGATTAAGATGAAAATTTGGAAATTCCTAACATGGCTGCAGTTTTTGAATAACATTTCAAGGTGAAGTTAAATTGTTAACACACATGAAAGTTTTTGCCTTTTTTACAGTAGAGGGAAGAACATATTCTACATGATATCTGTTGCTTATTGTTTCTAGGGAAGATGAGGAATTTGGTCATTAGTCACTTGTAGCTAGGTGAGGTAAATCCACCCAATTCATATTTTTTTGCAATGTAAGAAATTCCATACCAAAATACATTTTATTCATTCTCATTATTTTTAGGGACCAGATTTCCTATTCGTTTATTCATGTTACAGTTGTGAGTCTGCTTCTGCACAATCAAGTTTACCTCACAGTCAAATCCACAAATGAAGAACTCAGCACTTGGTAAAATCTGGGTGCTTGGCTTTTGGCATAAACTTTCTGGAGCTGTAGTTTGAAACTAGGGAGCTGACTAATCTGTGCCTGAGCCACTGAATTCCAGGTAATACTAAACATCTGCATAGGGATGTGGTTTGCAAAGGTTTGAGTCTCATAACATTGCAGCTCCACCTAACAGTTTGAAAAGTAATCCAAGTTACCTCGGGGGGTCTACTTTAAAAATAAGATGCTTTTTCTTAGAAGTAAACTGCTACAGAATCTCAGATGTTGGTCAGCCTTAGGTGATCTCGCAAAGTCTGAGGGGAAAAAAATACAGGCAAAGGAAAGAAGGCAGGAATTCCTAAAAACTGGACAGTTAGAAAAACATTCTCTGAAGAACTCTGTCATGGAAGGCTGTAAAATACTGAGGTTTTCTTATGTAACAGTTGCTGCATGATTGTGGGAAAGGGTAACTCCTCAATTTAAAGCAAAAAATGGCTGATCTGATAGTTTTTTTTTAAGATGTTTCTCTGAAGTTCTTATTGATTGTCACTGCTGAAATAATACAATGGCATGTGTCAAGATGTAAACTAACTTCCTGTTGTACCTTCTGCATGGCACAGGACTATATATATCCTATACCATATGTGCATAAAGTGAATATGACACTTACTGAAGTTGGACAAATAAATACTCATGGATTTATGTTATGTATTGTACAATTTGTGGCTGGCATGGCAACTTTCAGTTCCTTTCTCTCTGCTATTAATTTTTGTACAATTATTCATTTAAATAGTTTCTCCTGAAAATGCAGCAGAAATTAAACGTCTATCTACATTAATGCTAAATGAATTAATTCTGTTTAATATTACTCAAATGAATACAAAAGGAATTAATCATCATTAGAAAAATACTGAAATGCTTTACTCTTTAAGCTTTAATATACTGCTAGGTTGTATGACATTAGATATGAACCCATAGCTAAGCTCCTAGATGCAAGGATTTGGGAAGTGTTGGGAGGTGTCTTCAACTGTAACTAGACTGGGGGATTTTGCTCTCATCTCCCTTTGAAAGTGATACTTATTATGCATACTCTTTTGAGTTCCTAATGTTTTTAATTGGTATGTTTTCTCATAGCTTTTAACCACTCTCTTGAGTCAGAGGCTAGAAAGGAGTTATGTCTGCATAAGCTTGTTTGGACACCTGCACTCTGGTACAAATGAAGTGATACAGTGGGCAAGACTTCAGGATGGAGAGAGATGTGAATAATAAGTGCTTCTTCCATAAGTAAAATACAGAATTTTTTCAGGATTATTTCATAATGTGTCTCCGCAAGTTTTCTTTCCAGTTATCAGTTCAAGTTAATGATGTTTGCTAAATTCTTAGCCAAGGTACCTTTACCTATCAGAGGATAGTAAAAGATAAGTTTCTAACAATTTAAATGTCTGGAGAATTGGTTTCATAATAAAGTGCACATAGCTCTCTATTTATTTCCCTCTAATTTTTTGTCACTGCCATCCCCCTGCTATTCTCTGACATTGCAGTACTAGATAATATTGTGAACTACTGAGAAGATAGAATCAAAATAATGCAGGATAACCCAGCCTGGGAGGGACCTTGATTAGGTCCTGCCAAAGTTAAAACAGTCACAAGGCCAGACAAAGTTCCTCAGCATTTTATACATCAGGTCCTGAAAACCTTCAAGACCAGACACTTCATGACTGCTATGGTCAATCTGCTGCACTGCTTGACAGTCCTGATGAAGAAATGTTTCCCTCACATCCATTTGTACTCCTGCCATAAACCAGTGAGTAGACACTGACTCAGGTTTTGTGATTACCTCCTCACAGGTATCACCACTCTGTTATGTGCCACCTGGCACCTTCCCTTCTCTGGGCTGAACAAACCTAATTCCTCCTCTGCTTTATCATCATGCTATAAACAGTTTACCCTTCCTCAGCTACTGTTTTTGGCCATTAAGCTTACTGGCTTCAGGAAAACTGGATGAAGGCCTCCCAGCAAGGATTCCGTTCTGGGGAACAAAACCAGTGTGTGGTGGGGTATAAACACATGGTAATTTGCCTAGTCCTGTTCTGCTGATATTCTCATGTAGAATGAGCTACTTGTAAACATCAAAGTACAGACATCTACAAGTAAGAAAAAGGGAAGTCAGTGCTTATGCACTACCATATATGTGAATACAGAAAGACTGTTTCTTATATCAGAAGTTCTTGAAAGAAGAAATAATAGCCATTGGTAGACATGTGTGGCCAGTGACTGTGCTAAATATTGCAACAGATGTATGACAGGGAAAAAACATGTCAGATGAGGGTCTTACTGTATCCTTTAGTGGACTATTTGGTTATTTGTCTTTTGAAGGTAATCTTTCTTGTATCTTCTTATCTGGTTCCAATTTCCTGGAAGGAAATATACAAATCTGTCCTACCAGAAAAGATCCATCTTTGAATTCCAAAGTTCAGTGAAAGAGTTAATGCCTTTACCCCCTATTCAGATTCTTGTTCTAACTATTCTCAACTTAATGCTTCTGCTCGGGAATCAGAATTTTATTGTGAATTGCCTAATAGAATTATAACATAAACTTACACAGTGAGGTAAAATTGTCACTTCAAAATGTGGAATAACTGAGAAGAATAGCTGTTACATGATCATGAGAAAACTGAGGAATATTCTTCATCATTTTCAGTAAACTGCTGATTATTTTGAAAGCAAGATTAAGAGGAGAGCATTAATACCAGCAAAACTGAAATGTCTGTGATCTGATGTGTGATAATTTTTCTGCATGTGAATAATCACAGTAGTGACATCACACTAGGTTTGTCCTTTGCATACATAGTTTAAATAAGGACCTCTGGTCTGCTAGACCTTGCTTACCACCAAATAAGTGAGATACTGCTTTGAAGGTCAGTTCTAGTATCTGCATAAACATTCCAGCATGTAAAAATCTCCTAATAACCAGATGATGCTTTCAACATGTGATCTGCTCTGTATGACACTGTCATCATGAGAAACAGTTGAATACCGATTTATCCGCAGCTTTGCTGAAAGGTTTATAGCACAGTGAGTGGTAATCACATTAGCTGCCTTTATCACTTGGACTGTACATTACATTAACATAATATAATTTTATAGCTTTAAGAAATATTAAACTGAAATGAAGGCAAGCAGCGCTTCAGTAATGGATTTACAACATCTCTTATCCCTACTCAGCTACAATGTCTATAATCAGAGAGAATAATATTTGAACTTCTTTAGAAAGAGCTGTTCATTTCAAACATAGTGTTATTCTGCTAAAGAGTTGCAATCTAATTGGTTTGTTGAGAGATGCAGAGAGTGCTTTTGTCCTTAATCCTGATTTTAAATTGCTCTAATTTTTTATTCTTGTATATATCCAAAACACAGAGACACGTGCATATGCACTTACTTCTGTAAGAGATTTTGAAACAGAAAAATCTCTTCACTACAAAGATGTCACTGAAACTCGGTTAAGATGAATAAATAATTTGCCTTGAGTCTTCTAAAAATCTCTGATTTTCCTCTAGGTATCTGAAGTAGCTTTGGTTTGTCTGTCAGGGAACATCAATAAGTTAAATAAACAGCAAAAGGAATCTAATTAATCTTCTTCTCACCAAAATCATCTCCCTGAAGTAAGGGAAAAACACAGCAAGCAAAAACAACTATTTCTGTTCTAAAGAGAGTTTGAATGAGTAATAGTAGAAGCATATTTTCCTTGTTTCCACACTCTGACAGAGGCATGAAACTTGAAAATAAGAACCAAAGGCATTACTGAATAAATCTTCATATACTGAATCCCTTATATAATTTTTTTTTTTTTTGCCAATCTCAGTAAAAATTACTAGCAATAGCCAGACACTGAAATTGGTCTGCAAATAGTTCACGAGAATACTTATATTTCCTGTCATCGTTCCTCAATAGTCCATTGTTTGTTTCAGGTCGGTCAGTGTTCCTAAGCCTTCATGTAATGTTATATTCAACCTTCTCATTTGGTAAAGATCTGACCCACAGCTCACTAGCTCTGGTGAAAATACATAAGGAATCTATAAGGAATCTAGAGTCTGTTCTAAGCCCTGTGCATCCTTTTACCATCCTCAGCATATTGTTTTGTTCTTTTGGGACACAGGAGGCATTTGCAGTCACAAGCCCTGATTACTCAGGCCAAACATTTCCATATTGACTTAAGACTTGGGACCAGGGTCTCACAGTAAAGGAGTTGCCCATGCTTCATCTTCATGCCAGATATCCTCAGAAGTCACAGTATGCTGCTTGTGAGATTTATGTGTAGGGGTGGCCTCGAAGTCCTTGTGTAATTCAGGTGAAGTTTTATTGGTTTTTTTCTCCATTAGCAACTGTTATGTTTTTCTGTAACTGGCTTCCAGGAAAAAATTGAGAATCAGCCTTTTTTAAGCATGACATATGTAATTTTCTTCCTGTGTAATTCACTGGCCCATTGTCCTTTTTTATAAATTATTTGCACTTACAGCTGATTTGCATTTTCCCAAATTTAAAAATATGTACAGTGAAATTATACTAAGAAAGGAAAAAAGGAGAAGAAATTTACTGGCTTCTTTGCCTGTCCACGACCTGTTTAAGCTCTTTATGACAGTGGCATTGCCTATTCATGCAATTTGATTTGTTCTGGAGAATTTGCAACTTTGTGTTGTTGATACCACAGAAAGGTATATTTATTGAGAGGCTGATAATCCTGACAACGCTGTGGCTCTCCCAAATGCTCCACTTCAATTTCCAAAAATATAGAGTAGCACAAAGAGTCAGAGACGAATTGGCAACTCCACTGGAATGAACAAGTTTACTTTCTTGTTCAGCATTTAATATTTACTCAATTTTAACAGAAATATGGGAATCTTCCTGTCTCTTCACCACAGGATTTATAGCTTCCTTGCTTGTATGATTGTCTAACGGTATTCAAAGGTGTGTTTTGGGAATTCTTGTGTTGAACCTTTTCCTACTGAAGTAAAAATTGTTAAACATCTGTCAAGCATGTACCTGTGTTTATTATTTTTACCCCATCTATGGTTGGTTGGGATTTTTCATTCAACTACTGTCTCTTCCCAATATCCTCCCACCTTTAGAGTTTATTTATTATGGTGAGAGAAAAGTAAATGCCTTGAGAAAGCCTCATAGGAGTGGAGCATGATTATATAAAATTATCGTAATCTTCCCTGTAGATGAGCCTGTGAAGCACAATTATTTATTTGAATTTCAAATCTTTATATATACACACACCTATATATATTGCATTTCCCTTACGTATTCAATGTTATTGTGTGCTACTTTCCTTTTTGTGCATAAAGAAAACACATGGTCTTGAGGCTAAAATTTAACTTAAAAATAAATATCAATTTATTGCTAGTTTCAGTTCAGATACTGACTGCAGCGTGTTGCAGCTTTCTTGTACCTCAGACTATCTAGATAGGAAATATAGATGAAATGTTGTTAAAGTTGCCTCTTGGGGCTATACAGAGACTTGTTATCTTCAGGAGATAGGCAAGAGATGCATGCATTATTATCAACATTGGAATAAATCCACCAACTTCTTAGATGCAAAGTATACTGGGATATCTCCCGTTCGGTGCATCTGGTAAAAAGGGGCACATTTCTCGAAGAATCTCTGCTTGGACTTTGTGTGGTTAAATGTTACATTTATTACTTCCTAGTGCCAGAAGTGAGCAGTTGAAAGCTGTGATTCACAGAAGAAAACTCCTCTGACCTCCTGTAATGGATGGCCAGCTCCCCTTTTGTCTCTGGGAGGGAGCTGTGGTGGGGCACTGAATATTTTGATAGTTAATATATTTGCTATTTAAAAACCAATTTGGACATTAAAGAAATCTCCGTGTAACAGATTTCATTCATCTGCCTAACACAGTAAGCTTTGATTTAGGCAATCAAGATTTTCTTTATATTTAATTGTGTACACTGTTTTTCATTCAGTCAATGAGTTGTCAGCTTTTCATGTATTTTTAAAGCCTCACAAGTAGATGAACTGAAGTGCTGTTAATTATCAATTAAATTTTCTCAGAGTAGATTGTAAAAAGTTCAGATGAACCCAATTAGGAAGAATGCAGCTTCCATTGGCACCTCTAGGCTCAATTATTTTAAAGTATATGATAGCACAGGAAAATAATCAAACTTTTCCTATCAATTATAAATGTGCTTCTTAAATGAGATGCTAAAAAGTCAGAAATGCATAATTCAAGAGTGAAATTAATAGAAATACATTACTCTTTGTTTGGATTTTTAGTACCTGCATGGTCAAATGCTATTTTTACAAAAGAGATGACCTTGTAGATTTGTAGCCCTTTTTTATCTGTGATATTTTTGGTTTAGAAATTCTTCTACTACTGGATGTTTGCTATAAATGCTGCACTTCTGCTAGCCAGTTCTAATCATGGTAGTATAAATTTGGATGTTTATTTTGCTAGTTGAATACTCAGGTCTCTCAGTTTCATAGGAACCTGCAAAATTTTCACTGTCCCATTGAGTCTTTTCATTTACCTCACTTGAGCAATAACTTTCCCCAGCATCATAAATGTACTTGATGTGCAGAAGATCATGCTGACCCAAGTTTATTATCTCAGCACATTAAACTACTGAAATAAGATAGTGGAATTCATTTCAAGAGAAGCTTAACAAGGAGTGTGTAAATATTCTGGCTTGAAAAAATAGATTTTCTGAAAAGAGGAGCTCAAAGAAATGAAGGATGTGCGGTGATCAGGACCTTTGCTAGGAGACATGACGGAGAAATCTATTCTAAACTGGATTAGATCCCTACTTTGTCTTAAGGCCAAAGAAATGGACGACTTTGGATAGGACTGAATCTCCCCAACCACTTTTACTGGTCTTGACTGAAATAGCAACCATCTTATAGCTGGGCTTTGTCTCTGCTAGCTGCAATGAAAAGCCATTCAAATACCACACTGACAGATGAAAGCATTTCAGTGGTAGGATTCAGCGTATTCATGAGCAGTTTGAAGTCCTTTATTCTTTAGTTTAATATTCTTTATCTCTCCCCCATTCTGTTAACTCACTCTTGTATTTACAAATAACATTCTTCTCTTAAGACTTTCTATTCCTTTGGTTATCCCAGTAGCACTCACCTTTACCCGTGCAGATTGAAGTTTTTTCCTTTTAATAGGAGTGATCAGAGTAGTTTACCGTATTTCAGAGAAGTGATGTGCAGAGTGATACTGACATTTCACGTTTTGTGCTGGAGGCATATCTCCTTGCAGATTCTAGAATCACACTTACCTTTCTCTCAGCTGGTTTCTCTTTGTGGCGTCTTCTGATCCACTTATAAGGCTAACTTCTTTTTCATTAACTTCTGGCTGATGATCTTCCAGTTTATGACAAATTCTTGGTTTAACTCTTAATTGTGCACCATGGAGTATACTGTGCTGTTACATTTAATCCTATTTCCATTACTCTGCTCCTATAGTCATTCATTTCTTTCATGTTTTCAGGAAGCAGATTAGGGCAAGGATTTATCAGTCTCTTTTGCAGTTCTGATGACGTCCTTCTGTTCCTAGACCTGCATCAGATTTATCTTTTAATGAAAGTCATAAGCCTAACTCATCTCTCTTATATTCTGTTCCCAAGGGCCTGCTTCTTATAAGCTTCCCACTCTCTTCTTCACTCCCTATATTTTTTGTTAATTTAGATTCTTTTACATTAAGTATAACAGTTTTATTCCTAGAGACTTTACATTTGCTGACTGTTACTGTTTGGATCAGTTTTCAGTTTGATGTTTGTACCATATTGTGAACAACAGATATTTGTTTATGATAGGAGATACATGACAAAAGAAATATTTAAAAAAAATATTGTCCAATCACATGCAAAATCCCCTCAGCAAAATAACAGAGTACTAAGTCTAAACTAGGCAGAGAACATCTGTCTTATTCTAAATAAACACTATTACACAAATTGTTTCAAAAAAACTTGTTCTGATGCATCAACCTTGAGACGCTGGATATTTTGATGCTTACTGCCTATAGACATAATATCAAGGAAAAGGGTCATTAGTGGAGTGGTGGTTGGTCTCAACTTTGAATTCCATTTTATGATGAGAAAAATATTCTAGTTTTATTGCATTTCAAAACCTTTAAAGATTGGTGGTGATTTAGATAAATAACTTTTCTGTGAGTATGGTTATTAGCATAACTTTTAATTGTGGCACTAAAACACACTTGTTCATCTTTAAAATGTTTTTTTAGAGGACAGTAGTGGCATATATATCCCTGAGTCAGATTCTGATGCACTCTGAACCATGAAAACGTATCTGAGACCTATCTAAGATGTAATTTCTAAGACAAAGAAAAGTATAAACCCTTGCAAACTCAGTCTTGTTATTCCTAAAAACATAACCACAAGACTAAAAGTATTAATGTCAGCTACAATCTTTCCTTCATCTCAGATAAAATTAAAAAAGAAAATTAAAAAAATAAAAATAACAAAAAGGAGCATGAATTTGAAAATTATCACTGTCCTTTGCTTTCATAAATCTGGGTAAAATGTCTGGTTCTTCATTCCTTCTGGAGACTAATTTCTTTCAACCCCCATACCTCTTTCCAGCTTCTTGCTATCCACACAAGGAGCAGCTGCATATTATGTACAAAGAAATGTTTTCAAAAGGCCATGGTTTTCTTGAAGCTCTGGTTTGTGTGGTTGGCCTTAGACATCTTTATATTCAAAGAAAGCTAGTATTTTCCCTGCAGTGGGTTTTGAAAGTCTGTCTCATGTGTCATCACAAAAAGTATATGCAAAAGTATCTTTTCTGCTTAATCTAATTATTCATTCAATTTATTAATGTATCTCCATTTTACTGTCTGCTCTCAGAAGTATGTATTTTCCAGAGTCACGTTACTCAACCTTCATCTCTACTCCTTACATTTGCGGGGAAGGAGCATATCAAAGTAATCAAAACCAAAAAAACCACTCCACAAATTAGGTTTTAAAACCACACCTTATTGTGCTTAGGCTTTATTTATAATGCTTGAAAACTAAAGGTTTGAGGAAATTTGAAAAAAAAAAATTAAGTACAGCTAATAATGGTAAGTAATCATTGTATCTAAGTGTACTCTTTCAATATTTTCCTTGTTTAGTTTATCATTTTAGCTAGGATTTGGAACAGAAAGATAACTTAAACTCAGTGGTTTTACCTATAAATTATATAACTGTATTTTTATAAAATTAAATTTAAAAATCTGAAGAAATTCTTAGTCCACCTAGGAAGAAAAAATATTCTGATACCACAAACACCCAAATCTAATTTTATATTTTTTCAAAAGAAGTTGCTTTCATTCTGCTGTTCTTCCTTAAGCTGTTCATGTGCATGCTGAGCCAATTGTCTCTACAGTCATATTTTTTCTACCCACAGATAATGCATCACCATAACAACTCTCTTTTTCTGCTGCCCTGAGTAAATCTGCTCCCACGATTCTCCTTGACTGAGATATGTTTCCCATCTACCAAGCCTGTACAATTTTTACAGCAGCAGCTCAGCCTTACTGCATTTGTACCAATGTTCAGAAAGGACATCTAATCTCAGTGTGGAGCACCATTTTACAACCAAGTGAAAAATTACACTATAGTGCTGTGGAACTTTAGATCAGAATTAGGACTTCTACTTGCAGAAAAGTGAGTGCTAATGCATGTGGACTGGAGTCTTTCATGTCTTTAAACATTCCTTTACATGTGCTTTGTGTTTCAGTAGTCGGCTCAAATCCGTGCAAATATCTAACCACTTAAATAGGCACTTTACAGATAATTAGTACTGAACCTGTTTAAAATCTGAAAATGCTTATTTACTTCCGAGACCATAACATTGGTAATTTCTGAAGATGCCTGTGTTTTGTTTATTTTAATTTTTAGGCTCTGTAGACATCTAGATTTTGGCCAAGAGTTGCTCACATGCCCATATTTTTTGCACCTAGGTGCACCCCAGAAGCTTGCTTTCTCTCTGGTGCGTGGCCCCTATCATCTGAGTGACATATTCCCTTATCTCCCACCTGAAACTCATTTGAAAATTACATTGTGAACACACATCTATTTCTGCATAAAAGAGAACAGGAAGTGAGATTAAATTTATTCTTTATTTTATAAATTAACTCAACTGTTAGTGGACTCAGTCAAGCTGTAAAAATCTAGGGTTTGTATCATCCTTTGCTTTTTAAATTTTTTTTCAAGTGACTGTTAGTCATGAAATTATAGCAAAACATACTAGTGAAAGGTATTTTAAATTTCTTTTGAAGTTGCTCTATTTTGCACAGTATAATTAAATGCTTGCTGGGTCAAAGGAAAAAAGTAGAGTAAGTAAAGTAACCACTAGGGAGAGACGTAAGAACTGAATATTAGTGTCGTTGAACCCCTTACATAATAACTTTTAATACTAAATACAGCAGGGCAGTTCCTATCCTAGAACGCTCACTACTGTGTTAGTTAGTGATACTTGCTTAGAACATGGATGAACTTTCAAATTTCAGCAGGCACTGAAACAGGTGTTTTAATCCCTGTGTTACTACGTTAGAAACTGTGAGTATCAGAAAGTAGGTGATATATTTCTTGAGAGCTCTATGAGCCAAGATTATGACAAGTGAATAGCTTCTGGAAGTAGTTGAAATTGTGACACACGTATCCATTCAGACCTAAAGTGAGGCAGCTGAAAATATGCTTTTGCATGAGACTGGAAAGATGTTCTTCCATTTGGGCTCTCTTTCTGGCTGGCCTAAACATGCTTATGATCTTTAGGCTGGTTTGTGCAGATTTCTTTCTAAAATAGCTAAATTTGCACTGTAAAAAGAAACTAGATACTTAACTTCAGGCTGTCAAAATCACTCAGACAGCTATATTGCTGTGTAGAAGACAACTAAAGTATCAGAGGATTGCTTCTTCCTTTGTATCTTGTGTCTTGAATTATGCGGGCAATTTATATGTCACACAAGGGACTTCAATGCGAGCATCTAAAGGTGTTTGAATTGTATTTGGTTAGTTGTTCTTCTTTCCAGCTTCTTCTGCAGTAAATGCTGGCCACCTATATACTGGAGTGATGCCTCTAAAATGGTTAAGATTAAATTAAGCTTATGTTTATTATTGAAAGAAAAAAATAAATTTAAAAAACCCAACCAACCAAACAAAAAAAATCCACAAAATACTCAGGTAGTATTTTACAACTGTGAAGGCCAATGTGGACTATGATAAACACATCTTTTCTGTGTACAAAACTGCTACACAACTCTACAGCAATTATTGCTAAGATAATGAACATTTAATCTAGAGAAATTACTAATTTATTATTATTAATGCAATTTATTATCAAGAATATTCTAATTTCCTTGTAAATCTGTTTTTGTCATATATTGACAAAGTCAACCTTTTAAAATTCTGCTTATAACAAAACAATAAAAAAAAGTAAATCCAATGTTAAATGTAATATTAAATGGATTTTTGCTTTACATTTCAAATTCTGTTTTTGATACTGAATTTTAATTATTAATCCTAGCTTAATGATTAGAATTAAATGCCTTCAGCTCATCAAATTTAGATATTTCAAAATGTATGCAAAAAAAAAGATAATACAATTGTAGAGATGATGAGCTACAACACTAAGAAGTGAAATAGCACTAAGGAGTAAAACTGCACCATTAAAAGTTTTATCTCAACATGTAACTGCAGAAAAGACCACAGTGGCATTTGGGACAGCTATAACTCAAGCAATAATACAAAATGAAAGTTTGTAGTTTATTGATAGGAAACAACACTAATCAGATTTGCCCAATGAATGTGTGAACCCAATACAAGTCTGAAAATAGACTGAAAATGTATTGGTGAGCCAAATACTGCATTATATTTTGAGAAAAACCTTGGTTTTCCTAAAAGATTTATTTGAGAACAAGACTAACATCTTTAGCAAGACTTAACAGCTCTAGTCCCTGACTCTTTCTGCCAAAGAAGAGCAATGAAGTAATGTTTTAAGTATGCCAAATCAATATATAAAAAAAGCAAACTTCTTTATTAGAAATTGTACTTCCTGCTGATTTTCACAGGAGGTTAAACAAGCTAAAATTTATCTGGAAAAGAGCATGACAATTTTTTGCTGATCCTTTCTTTCATGATACCAAGTGGAGGAGAGGGTAGGCAGGCAAAGGGTCTGAGGTGCTGTGAACAGAAGGGACATAGCAATCAAGACACAAGGTTGAAGTGGGATCACCAGAAGCACAGGCATGTAAATAAAGAAGTGCTTGTGCCACAGTCTTGTGAGGGAATGTCTTATTCTCTTCATGGGGAGTCAGCACACTTAAGTGCCCTCTGATAGGCCTGTACACTAATGCACACAGTCTGGGAAACAAACAGAAAGAATTAGAAGTCTTTGTGCAGTTACAGGACTATGACCTCTTTAAAACAATGGAGACGTGGTGGGATAGATCACACAGCAGAGTGCTGCAAAACACGAACACAGGCCCCTTAAGAACCACAGGCTGGGAACGCAAGAGGGAGTTGTCCTATGTGTGAGAAACAAGCTGGAAGGCATGGAGCTCCACCTTGTGATGAGTGATGAGCTGAGAGCTGCTGTGCTGGGAACTGGTGGGCAGATCAACATGTGTAGGTCCTAACAGGCAAGGAGGTGTTGAGATCTTTGTCAGACAACATGAAGAAGTCTCACATTCCCAGTCGCTGGTTCTTATGCCTGACATGCCACTCTGACATTTGCTAGAAAAACAACACAGCATGGCAAAAGCAAACTAGGAGGTTTCTCAACTGCACTGACAACAGCTCTCTGACACAGGTGATCCAGGAATTAATAAGGAGTGGTGTACCTGATATTTACAGACAGGAAAGAAGTGGTCAGGGATGTGGAATTCAGAGACGTCCTTTGACTGCAGTAACCATGGATAGTGGAAATCAGGATCCTGAGAGGCTGGACTTGGGCAAAAAGCAGAATCACCACCCTGGTTATCAGAAGCACAGATTTTGGCCTGTTTCCTTTAATCAACAGAAACAAATGTGAAGGTCTGCACCTCGGGAGGAATAACCTGATGCAACATTGCCTTTTGGGGCCAATTGGCTGGAAAACAGTTTTGTAGAAAAAGACCTGGAGAATCTGGTGGAAAACAAGTAGGAGCCAAAAATGTGCCCTCATGACAAAACAGGCAAAGGAATCCTTGGCTGTAATTAGGAGTGTTGCCAGCAAGTGGAGAGAGGTGATCCTTCCCTGATACTCATCTCTGTCCTGTGCTGGGCTCCTCAGTACCAGAGAGCAAGGGAGCTACTGGAGAGGTCCAAGTGAAGAGTTACAGAGGTGATTAAGGGACTGGAGCACCTTTCATATGAAGACAGACTGAGAGAGCTGGGACTGTTTAGCCTGGAGGAGGGCTGGAGGGGGGACCAGCTGGAGGTCAGTCATTAACAGCATACTCCAGGGATGAGATACTGGCACCAATACTATTTAACAACTTCATTAATGACCAGGGTGATGGGGAAGATCAGGTTATCCTGGTCAGGTTATCCTGATCATGTTTGATACAAAACCTGGAGAAATGGCTATAATATACTAGATAGGTGTGCTGCCATCCAGAGGGACATAAACAGGCTGGAGAATTTAGCAGATAGGAATCTTTTGAAGTTCAGCAAAAGCTTCGGTTGACCTTGCTCAAACAGTGGGATTGCACTACATAGTCTCTAGAGCTCCCTTCCAACCTCAAAAAATATGTGATTTTGTGATTCAGTATTTGATGAGGTACGTTCTGCATTTATTTTCATTGATGTTGATAGGATATCATTAAGTGTCTAACCCCTAGAGGCATGCAATGAACAAATGCCTCTGAGGGCTATGTACTATCCTGTATTTAGAAGAGATCATCTCATAGGTTAACAATCTTTGACAAGGGCTGTAAAAAATCAACTGTAAAAGACTTTGAAACAGCTCACTAGAAAGGACAACTGACTAATTATAACTCAAGAAAATTCTGCTATGTAATTTCTAAGGTGATATTCCAAAGCTCATCAGAGTAGTTTCCTTCCATCTAGTAGTTTGGATCAGGCCCCTTTTGAATAAAAAAACAGAGTGTATAAAATGCACAAATAAGGAAACATTTCAAAAATACTATAGACAGAAAATATCTACCTCATATAACATTTTTTTGACAAAATAAATAAAGAAATCACATTATCAGGAATCAGGTAATTACAGACTAGTTGTGGAACTTCTACTGGATGGATCTTTTACAAAAGAAAATTAAGGAATAAGCAATGAGTAAATAATCTGGCCTCAAGAAATACTCCTGCCACGTGTGCTGCAGCTTGTTACCTCACTTGTGATGATAAAGCTATCTGAGGGTAAACACTGTATTGAAACAACCTGTGTCAAAATACTGCTCTTCTTATTTACTGTATTTGGAACATTTTTTAGTGATTTTTAAATTTAATTTTGGAAATGATGCCTCCAAGCTTTAATGTAAGACTGGAAAGGCTATAAACTTCAGATGAGAAGAGGGAGGACAAGGTGCCTGAGGAAGTGGGACTCTAATTTAGCTTTTGCTTGAACACCAGGGAGAGTAGTGAAAACTTAGCCTAGGGCTAGATTTGTAAAAAGTATTTAGGTGTCCGAAGGTGTAGATGGATGCCTAGTGTGATCTCAAAAGCATTAAACATGAGTTTAAGGGGTGTTTCGAAAAGCAAAGAGCCTGTTTCAGTCTGTAACTGTCTAGGTACCTTTCAAACTAGATCTTGAGACTGTGAAAAGTGGCCCAAAAAAAAAGCAGCACATCTTATTCCCAAGTCAGATTATTGCTGAGTCTTACACTTCTGGTCTGAAGTCTCTTATGCCTTGAGATGACTTGTTGACCTTGGATGGAAAAAGCAGAAACTTGATTTTTAGTTTGGTTTACATCAAACAATTATCAAATATATTTTTATATTTTCTCTTTTGTGTATGCTCTTAAATCCTGCTCTGAATCAGGAAAGAATT
The DNA here is from genome assembly GCA_013398055.1 of Ifrita kowaldi. Lineage (NCBI taxonomy): Eukaryota > Metazoa > Chordata > Aves > Passeriformes > Cinclosomatidae > Ifrita > Ifrita kowaldi. The sequence continues at coordinate 137,925 of VZRS01012620.1, forward strand.
ACCAAAAATTTGGCATGCCCTCTTCCAGATAAGTTTTCACTAGTTCAACTGAACTGCCTTGTAAAACACATAATTTGATTAAGTCAATACAATGTTGGGTATAAATGTGAACCAGCAAAGATGTTTCCATATGTTAACTCTGAAACTAGTGACTAGTATCTAAGTATCTATCCTAGCTGATCCTTTACACATGGGAGAGACTATAAGGCTATTTGTGGTTTTGGAGATGCTTAGACCCTTTCAGTCAGAAGCAAATCTCAGGGAACTGCACAATGAAAAGTACTCTGAGAAGACAAGTTTTGTACTTTTTGGATTAAGTTTGTATTCTTATTTTCTCAAATGCAAGTGTGTACCTCTGAAGGACTTTCTGCTATTTGCCTGAGACCAAGTTGTAATCAGTTCACGTATATGACTTAATGGAAGTTTGGTCCGTTTGTTGTGTGGGAATTATTCATGCATGTGAAGAGGAAAAGAGATAATTTCTTCTTTTCTTCCATCATTAAACCTGCATTCACTTTTGTTTAGTGAGAGCATCTGTTCAATTTCTTTCATATTATCAAGTAGTCAATGAGAGAAAAAGCTATAAAATATGAAGGAGGTAAATGGAAATGACAAGGAGAATTTAGATCAGGTACCATGAAAAATGACTGACTAAAAGACTTGAGGGAAAATCTCCCAGAGGAAGTCATGAAGGGTGTTAATCTAGAGGTGTGCAAAATTAAACTGAAAAAAATTAGTTATCAGCAAGTGTGCATTAGGGAATGCAGCAGAGAACTTAAGCAGGCTACTAGATTTACAGTGAGGCACTACTGTTGCCTTGAAATATGCTCCTGACCATAGAGCCTCAGGGTTAGCAAGCTCATGCATTAAAAGACTTAATTAGAGAATGTAATGGGGTGGTAAAGTTGATAGCCATCTTTTATGTAAAAAAAATGGACAAGTGGACTGCTTTACTTGTAGTAAAACTAAGAGTTTAAATCCATGTTTTCTGGAATATGTTAATCACTCAGACTTGCTCTGAGTGGGAAAATAGTTTTTCAAAGCACAAATTTAAAAATTTTGTGATCGTGGAGAGGATGAGGGAGATGAAAGAATTGCGTTGACTAGAGGTTCTGAAGATAGAAAGTAGCAGAATTTTAGCTGTTCAAAGAATGGTATTTCTTGAATGTGACAGCATTAACTCCATTAGTGGTGTGGCATGCCTTCAGTGCAATCTCCTGGTGATGGTCTGATGATTCTCGCAGTTTGATATACATTCAGCCTCCTCAAGGATGAGGGGAAAAACAGTGAATCCCTTCTACTTTCCAGACAAATACGTCAGTTGCTAGCCAGTATTTAGAACAGGAAAAATATCTCCTCTTCACACTATAAAAGTGGCTGTAGCAGGAACTTCTAAGATGTTCCGACTGGGAAATCGTAAGAACAGCTTACATGGTTCAAAAGAAAGCAGGACAGCACCCAAAGACAACTGGATTTCTAGGTCTTTACAAAACTCCAGGAGCTTTTGTTTTGTTTTGTTATGCAAGAATATGAAGCTCTATTTTCCTTAAAGATTGTCACACTCATTACACTTAGCCCAAGACACATGCAATGTCCCACTCTTCAGCTTGTCTAAGCTCTTTTGTCACAACCTATTCCAAAACTTGTCTCTCAATATATTGTATTTTAAATAGAGTCCAAGAAAAGGTTTAAATTTTTCTGTCATTAAAAGTGTTAGTTAGAAGTCCAAAAGACCTCAAACTTTAGGTAATTTTTGAAAAATATTTTGTATTTTGAAATTAAATCTTTTTCTCTCAAGAGAGCAAAGAATAAACCATTTCATTTGGCCTTTTAGCATGCTTCTTTATATCTTTATAAGCCTCACAGTCCCCATGAATTGGAATGTTTATAATTTATTTTAACTGAAATTGGCATAACCTGAAGTAATGCAACACAGAATAGCACAACAGTCAATTAGTAATTTAACTATACAGCTCAAACCTAGATGTCTTTGATAATTCCTAAGGTTCAAGAACAAAGAAACAGAAATCTCCTTTCCATGTTCCAAAATCCAAGGTTTTAGTTACCTGCAAGATAGCCTACTGAAGCCAAATCATCAGAGGCAGTTATTGAATAGAATGCTATCTAAAAGGTGGGTAAAAACTCAGCAGCCTAAACAGTCCAGGGAATAAAATCTTTATCTTGGCAATTGTGCTGCATTATATATAATATTACTGAATGCAAAGTAGAAGTGAAAACTGACTTAATTCTTCTAAAACAAGACAAGTTATTTTCTCACATAATTGCACTTCAATATGCATCATACTTCTCTTCCAAGAAATTATTATTCTATCAAGCATCTAAAATTTGATGGTGGCGTTATAGTGCAAAACATTTTAATGCATTTTAGAAATACTAGTTGGAAGAAAAATTAATGTGATTTTGCTTCCTTTTTTTTTTTTTTGTTTGAAGTGTCTGTATGCTTTTTTTTCTGATTAATTTTATATAATTCTGCTAGAACTACAAGCAGCTGTGTTTTACTCCTTACTTAGGCTACATCAATACTATTATGTGTATTACCATGCTCTCAGAGCTTACACTAGGAGTACAGCAAACCATAACATTTTTCACTCTGCTTTTGTACTTGCTCCTTGATTTCTTGGCATCTGGTGTGATTACTTTCTGGTGGCAATGTTCTAATTGCCTCCCTCACAGATCTAGATAGGACCACCTTATAAGTAGATTTTTTTTTTTTTTATTTTGCATTTGGTGGAATGGGCTAAAAGCAGAATTTTAGCAACAGGACTATGAATCCATCTGAAACGGTGAAGTGTTTGTACTTCACCATCGCAGTGGTAGTGGTGATATGTATGTAAACCTCTAAAGTAGAACACAGAATTATATAAAGGCCAAGTAATGCAATTTCCAGTCTCTGGCTCTATTGCAGGTGCTCAAACTGTAAGCTCTTTTAAAAATTTTTAACTGGTGTTATATCACACAAGTGATGCCTGTTGATAATTTTTTGAGCATATAATCAGTAAAACTTTGTAATATTTTGGTTGTATAGATCTATTGCAAAAATGTGGTGAGTAGGAAGGAACTGTCCCGATGACAAAGGTGAGTTTATCAGAACAATGTTATCAGAACAACGTTATCAAAGAATTATTTCCACTGCTACGTAGTGAAAATGAAGAAGTGAGTACTAATGAAGCTCAGAAAGAGATTTAATATCTCCAAACAACAGTCATAGGCTGTCATACAAAACTACCTGATGATGCCTAAATATGAGAGCTATACCTCTATTTTACGTTATCTACATTTGATAAAGACATCTTACATACTCAAGCCTGGGGGCAGGTATGAGGGTTGGGTTCCAGACTTTTCTATATAGGAAAGCATACTGGCAGGAATAACAATATTTCCTTAATAAGGCATCAGAGTACTGCTTTAAAGGTGACTTGTACAATGCAAACTGTCAAAACATTTGGGGTTTTGATAAATGAGCCCTATATGCAGGAGCTAGAAACAATTTCCGCAACTGATAACATCAGATCTTTATTTCAAGTGCACCTCCAGTTGCTGTCTGCATCCCTGCAGTGTGACCATTTTTCCTAATTAAGATTATCATCTCTGCCAGGCTGAACTGTATCTACATCAATTAACTTACTCAAATTGATTATGGAATAGGGCCTAGAAGGAATAATGTAGCGCTCAGTGATATTTTCTTTCATATGTCTCTTTACATATGCCTTTGTCCTTTGCTTTGATCTCTAAAAGTCACACGGAACTGCAAATTCCACTTACCTCATTGAGACAAGTACCAGCCTACAATGCTTTATCTGTGGGTAGAACACATTATACAACATGGACACTACTGCAAAACCAGGAATCAAAGAGATAACACTTCCAGTTTTACTATGTTTTCCTTGCGTAGGACCAAATTATACTGATTCTTACACCTCAGTAGCACTGATGGATGTATGGAGAACAGTGTTTTTTGAGACTTACAATACTTATGAAACCAAAAAATAGATTTTTTTTTTTACACTGAATAACTTATCAGGGTCTTTCAATTAATTAATATCAATTTCGTTAGAGTCTATATAATAATAAAATTACCTGAAAAGAGATTGGCTTGAATGGTGAGAATAGCTTCACATGCTTCAAGGAGGGATTTATACATGCAGATACTTTATTTTCTTCAGAAATTTTTTTCCTCCTAAGCCACACCACTTACAAAGAGGGTGGTTACCAATTGTTTCATTGCTGCAAATGCTCTATTATGATGAAAAGTTGCTGTGTAACCAGGATGGTATTCTCTAACATTTTGTTAGGAATGGATTGACTTACACCTTCTTTCATACAGAACTTGCATTTTCAAATCTCCTCACCTTTCTTAACCTTTCCAGAAGTTTTCAACTTCATGCCTAATATTTGATATTATTATTAGGCTTATGTAGACTGTGATATAATACGAATTTTGTCCTAAACTGTTCAAGTTTTGCTACAATGAATGCCAGAATTCAGACTAAACTCTGGTAATGTAGGAGGAAACTTTTCATGCATGTGCTCTCCCTTCAACCAGGTAAAAACAACTGTAAAACCTAAGCTGACAGTATACTAACATTGTGCTTCTGTGATGTTTATGCTTGCTTGATAAGAGACAGATGCCAAAACGGGCATTTGTTTGAAGTATTGAAGAATAAACTTTCAAAACATATATGCCCTACACTGTGTAGTCATAGCCTCACACTTGGACCTCACACTGAGGAAACTTGTCTTTTAATCCGTCTGAAAAAAATTATGAGGAAGACTCCAACCAGGAATAAATTGCTGGACTTGTAAGTGTCAGTGACATGAGCCTTTGTTTTGTTTTCTTTTCCTGTAGATAGAATGAATTCTCAGACACAATGGGCTTAGGCTGACTTGCTTGACTTTGCCTGTCCCTACCCTAAATAGCACAGCTATGACACCGCAATACACTGCAGCAAGCGCCTCAGGAGTCAGGACCATTTGTAAAAATCAGTGATTACAACAGGTTGCAACTTTAAAAAAAAATTCTCAGGTGGTAATGCACCTTTCAATTGAAGTATTATTCAATTATTTTCAGAAACACTGATACTAAAATTATTTACAGTTGGTCTTATATTTCTAAACAAAAACCAGAGTCTGTGTAGCCAAAATTCTCTCTTTGCTGTTTCCTTGAGGGAAGATATGGGAGGTGTTAACTTACCCTCCTAAGATAGTTCCAGTTTTCTGAATACTTCTGTAGAAATTGCATTATTATTTTAAGTGAGCTAGAAAAAATTTCTGATTAAACAAAACTGTGTCAAAATTACAATTTGATAAGTTTGAAATACTTGTGCAGGGGGAACACAACATTTTGGTTTGATATAATGATGTGCAGTCCAGGAAAGTGTTCTCTGCAAAAAACATAACATATACAAATATATATATACATTGGAAGTATATTCTGCCTTTTTTTTGGCCTACTCTACAGCTCACAAACCTGTGTGGCATTTTACTGTGCTAGATGCTTGCTCTATCTATCAGATTAGATAGATAAACCTATCAAAATTTAGTAACAGAGGAAAATTTTGATTTTTTTATCCCTTTATACTCACTTTGAAATCAAGCAGATGTATTTTGGGAGTGTGTGGAAATGGGCAGGTAGTTTGAAGACACGTATCACTGTATTTCTTAAAATAAAAAGGTAAATAGTCAACCAGGTCATTTCCTGTCTTACAAAACATTCTTATAAATGATGCAACCTTGCAAACTCACCTTCTTTGTATTAAAGACCTTCTTTTATTTCTGTTACTGATATTGGAAGTGGAAAACAAAATTAGATCAATGAGTTTATCATATGTTAAAGGCAAGAGAATTGGGGATGATGTCATTCCAGAGCGTTGCCATATTAGGACCACATATGCCATATGCATTCAATGCTTTAACAATAATTATAGAAGTATTTTTAGGGCACGCCCATATTAGTGTTTCTTTATTTTGATGGAAGAAAATAATACATGTATATTGGAAAAATACTTAGTAGGACAATACATATTAAAAACATGACTGCAAGTGTCCTTTATTGATGTTGAATACTTAATTACTATCTTTGCAAGAGCTGGAAGTGGAGTTTTATAGAAGAACAATCATCAGGGTTTGCTCAGTGATTTTTGTATGCACAGTATTTAGGATAAACATGCCTAAACTGAAATGGCAACACTTAAGTGTTTTCAATAAAAATGTTAGTAATCATATTGTTAATTTATTACAGTACTGCGTGATTCTGGAAAATGTTTCTTTTCTGGAGCATGCCCTCCTATACAAACAAAGTAAATGCTTTTCAAGTCTTATCCTTTATCGAAAGTTTACCCTTGTGAGGAATGTCCATCTATTAACACTGAATTTTGAGCAGGATTGGTTGACACAGTGAATAATTCCAATTAGTGATTAATTCCAAATCAGCACCCCCCACTTTAAGTATTGATGAAAGAAGACTGAACTTCAACCATACCATTTAAATTTTACAAAATAACCCCTTACTGTTCCTAGAAGCCACAGCTTTCTTGCCAGGGCTTTCACTTGAACAAAAATCTCCGTTGATTTCACTGGAATTCAAATAAAGTCAAAGCTGGAAACTTTAGAAATCCTTAGCTCCCTTTGACAGGTTTTCTGTAACAGATTTTTCTCCTCTAAGTCTTCAGTCTGGGAAAATAACACCATAAATATGTCTTTTATTTATTATATTTATAGAGTTGCTCTCTTAGGCTGGACACTTCATCACTTCAATTGTTACTGGTTTCTACAATAATTTTGGTCACCACTACAGAGCAGTTTAGCACCTTCAAAACAGATTCTCCACCAAACCACAACAAACTTCTGTGAACTTTATGGTTAGCCTGTGAGTAATATTATTGACTGATATACAAATCTGCCAGTAAAAGTGATATACTTGCCTACATGGGGGCAAATTTGGACAGCTCATTCACTGATGTGTCCTTTTTTATACCCACTTGAGCTTTGCTTAAACACATCAATTAAAGATTTAACTTGTTTATATTTGTATATAGAAATATGCATGTTCCATTAAAATAGGAATTAGTGTTTTTCATCAGGAGTTCTGCTTGAACGTAATATAGACAAATGCATATAGCATTTGCAGAAAAGGGTAGACATATAAACCCATAGATGCCAGGAACTCTACTAGGCCCACTGATGCTGGGAGCAAAAAATAATCCAATTTCTCACTTAAAATTATACTTAGCGATGACACTCCATTACTTGCCTTGACGACCTACAATAATGATAAAATTAATGCATTAGTCACATGCAATCAAATTGGCTCCCAGTAAGTAATGCAGTCTGATTAGGAACAGCCTTTGTTTCAAAATTTCCCTTTTTCTTCCCTGTATAGCAAGTGATGTCATTTGATTGGGAGGAAAAAATGAACTGAATTTCAGATGGCAAATTGATTATAACAAGACATCTGAAAACACTTTTCTTTTTTAAACCAGAATAAATTTCTATGAGATTTGAGTTTATTGACAGGGTATGACTAAGAACTCAGTGAAAATACACCTGTTCTTTGAAGCATTATAATCAAAAGTAAAATAGATTTTTCTTTTTGTAAAACTATCTGTATGATATACTTTTGGAGACCTGTGACATTTGTCACACTATTACTACTTCTTCAATCTTATCCTCTACATCTCAGAGTCTTCAACTGCTCATGTTTAGATGCGTTTGTGTGGTAATATAAAGTTTGAAGACAATATATCAGGACACCAACTCTTTTAACTCAGATAAAGGAAAATTGCAAATTGGATCATTTTATACAAATTGGATGCAAATTATTTAGTACTTCTAGCTATAGTGGCTTACAGCCATGTGTACGATTAAAATGTTCACATAAACAGACATGAAGGCTAGCAACAATATTGCTGATGTTTCCATCAACTGTCATGTAAAAAGAGGCCCTCAACTATGGCCCTCTTCTGTTTACATTTTATATTCGCAAGCTCAAAATTCTCAAAGCTCCAATCTGAATTTAAAATTAGCATGCACAGTAGAAATTGAAATGTTTCAATGATGTGTGTTACATCCTCTAGGTACTGAAAGAGGAATAACGTATTGTGCCAAGAATAGCTGCTGCCAGGTAAGGCTATTATAAAATTTCACTGGTTTTCAAAAAGTCTGGAATGTGACACATTGCCAAGTGAGCTTTTAGAAGAGAAAACAAGCAACTGATTTTAAAGTGATGTTTACTTTGTATCAATACATTAGAGTAAAAATATTAGTGTTAATTCCCTCCCTCCACACACACACTTTATTGAGAGCTCATATTAAATAACAAAGAACTCCACTTATTTAGGGAAATACATTGAAAAACTGAGATACAACTTCATATTGTTTCAAAGATACAAATATGAAATCTGATTATCCTGATATTTTTGCTTAAAGGTATTTTTATCATCATAATATCCTCAGTAACATGAAGATTCCTTAAGATACTTTGCAGCATTGAAGGCAACATCAGCAAAGACAATACTATCATTTTACTTACATTAATTTATGTATCTGGACTATAAGCTAAGGTCCTCTGAAGGTTTTCAAGAGCTTTGAAAACATCCTGCTTTCTTGTGTATGCATTTTCTTAGTTTATCTTTATATAGTTTCAAGGTAAAAATTGATAAAACTATTATGAAAATAACAAGAACTAAATAAAATTCTCATTCTTGTTGAGTAGTTGAATACCACAGTTCTCTGATTTTATTCTTACTACTGACATTTAATTGAATTCCAATGACATCAAAACTAAGTAGTCCCACAGTACTGATTATTTAGCAATAATTAAATATTGCAAACAGTATAAAAAACCAAGCTGATACGCAAAAATTGAGTATAAGAATTTTAAATTAACAGCACTGAGAAGGGTCTACAAACAAAATAATTATAGGAACATTTTGAGAGAAAATGCACTATGAAATATGAAATGCTTAAGAAAAAATGTTTTGTAATTTGCATTTTTTTAATAGTTCTGAAAGCCTGGATTGTGTTACTAATATGTAGGGCACAATTATGTGATGGTCACATAATCATACCCTGGGAGTGTCATAAGTTCTCACTATAAGCCTGCCTGCTGGAAATATTTTGCACAAAGGAAGAGACACATCTCCAGAAGGAACAATAAAGATGATTAATCTGGCAGACAAACTACTGAGTGGTAGGTTTCAACAGCTTCATGTGACTTCAAAATTGCCTTGTTGATTTAAGACAGTAAGTATCTGCTTAGCACACTTCCTTTACCAAGAAAGGATAACAGTTAATACACCACAAACAGAATCAATATTAAAGAATGGTTTAATATACAGAAAGTCATACAAATTATCACTGCTTGAAGTGCCATATGAGGCCACCACCAACAACGACAACTGGATTATATATTTCCTCAACCAAACAATAAATGATTTCAGGGTAGTGTGTTAGGATATCCAGAATTTTAAATAGCAAATATTTTAAAACAAAATGTAGTATTAAACAGGAACCACAATTATACTATCCTGTGGAGAAAACAAATGGATCTCCATTTTCAGAGTTAGCTACCACTTGGCTTATAAATGATATTATACCCTTCTGACACTTAGGGTATTCCTCTTGTGTGGTCAGGCAGGTCTCCTGAAATGAAGTTACTAAAACAAAGACAAAACAGGGAAATTCAGCCTTTTCTTTTGCCTGAGAAGGTTTGTTTCACATATATTGGTGACTGTTATGGCAGATCTTGGCATCTTGATTAAGCATCTTAAAACCTACACCATTTAGCGCTTGGTAATGTTATCCTTGTATTCAGAAGAAAAATTGCTAAACTGTAAATTGTTGTCACCAATTCTCAGACATGAGCATAGGACAAGTGAGTTGCATAGAACCAGTGTATGTGAGACATCCTTCTGCTTTGCTGTATTCTGTTGTGTCCTTGCACAGCAACAAAACAGACTACTTTTTCACCCTGCTAGACAGTAATCAACTCACATTTGCCCTTTTTAAAATGAATAGAATTGGAATAAATACATAGACCTACCTTTGTTATTCCCCATTATCATCCTCTACTAGTTTTCATGAAACATTTTTTCAGAAAATGAAAAGGCAAACCAGGTGTTAGATTATTTATGTTTGACAAATTCATATCATTTAAATAATTAAAACTAATTTGTGTTGAGAGCTACAGTTGCATTTTTATTAGAGAAACAAGTACAAATAGGCATTACTACAGAGCTGTTTATTCAATAATGAGATTAAATGAAATGGATTTTGTAGTCTCAATACTTTGATTAATGCGGCAATTGGAACTTCTGTGCCCTAACAATGTGGGAACAGCTGCTTATCCACTATAATTCTGTAAAACTTTTTTTTTTTCTTTAAAGCTACACATTTTAAATTATCCCTAAAAATATATTGTAAGCAAAATACTGAATGTCTTCAGTTTAAACAATATTTGCATTATAAACCTGAAATTATACTACTTTTTAATTTAATCACAAAAAAGTTTGATTTACAAATAGCGATATATATGTTTATATATAATGTAAACATTTCTGCATATCTTTTTGCTTATATAATATAGAGGTTATTGTATTAATCTGCATAGAAAAAATACTCTACTTTTAAAATAATAATAAATTCTAAATTAATTATTCTACAATAGGGAAGTACAATTTTAAGAGAAAAATATATGAATATAGCTACAAGCAGAACGTGCTGTGTGTAAAGTTGCCTGCCAAGAACCAGTTAAAGCAGCACAGTACTTACCCTTTGAACAAAAGGCATCAACATATAATTGCAAGAAATTATTATAGGCTATTAAATTTTTGAGGAAAAAACAAAGATGCGAAACTTCTGGAAGCAAACATATTTATAGAACTATAATAGAGTATAGTGTTCTCTTTTCATTGAAGATTTTTCAACCATTTTTATTAGAGATGCAGCATTTTATATGTACAGGGACTGCATTGCACCAGATAGGGACACGCTAAGCCATGTTATTCTTGCACTTAAAAAATACCATTTGAATCTCTATCACTTATAGAATAAACCAGTCTCAGTTTGTGAATCTGTGGTAAACAGTAGCCCTCAATCCACCCAAAATCCACATCAAAGCATTTAAAATTTGGAGTATGTAGACATCTTGTCTCAAGTGAAACAGACATTCAGGAGTCAGCAGATGGACTAAAGAGTGTCCAGACAGAAATGTGTGAATGTTATCAATAAGCATATAGCAATTTGCATGACCCATCCTTAAATTTTTTAATGATACTATGACATAGGGATTCAATTCACTGTAAAATTACTAAAATCTACCAATTGTAATGCTTTCAGACTGTTTATTTTTTTTTTCCAATAGAAAAATAAATCTCATACATTCGAAGTGGTACACAAAAAGACTGGGATAAAATTGATCAGATTTCTTGATAGCACCATTTACACATTCTTTAAAGTAAACATTAATATGCACTTTCTTAGAAAGCGATATAAATATATATATAAATACAGGACGTGCTAACCTCTGTTAACCATCTGAATGTGATGGAATAATCTATTTCTACTGTGCAGGTAGGCTTGTGCATGGTGGTGTGGCAATATAATTTTAAAAGTTTGTTACAGATGTGATGGGAAGCTGGAAGGAGTCGAATAAGCAGAAAAAAGAGCTTAGATCTACTGTAAGCAATGAGTCGGAATGAGCCGTTAAAGGTTAGAATTTATCTTTGTTTCTGATCATTCAATGAGAAAAATGACTTCCACAGAAATAGATACCTTAAAACTGCTTGGGGAAAAGGTGGCAAGGGTGAAATAGGATTGAAAGTCCTATAGGTAATAGCAATAACTGGAAGTGCAGACGAAATTGTTCTTCAGACCAAAGAGGAACGCAGCCGTTTAAAAAGTCTAAGTGCAATGCTGTGGTGCTGAAAGAAAAGCTCCTGGTGAAAAAGAAAAAAAGGGCAATGCGGCTCCGAGCGGCAGCGCGGTGGTGCTGAACGGACAGCTCCCGGCGCGGCGGAACGCTCCGGGCTGGCGTGAGGTGTCCGATCTGTATGATAAACAGCACACTGTGTCTCAGAGCGCCCATTCAATCTCAGTAAGTAAATGAAATATTGATTGAAAGTGACCCTGAAACAGAATGCATTAAAAAGACATAGAAAGCTGCAGAACTGAGGTAATTCTT
>VZRS01012620.1:155123-162833 GCA_013398055.1 Ifrita kowaldi
CTTTCACCAAAATTCTATCTAAAGTCTCAGCAACAAATCAATATAAAATACAATTAAATGTTATTAGAAAGATTCTCATTTTACTGCCTCATTATGAAGTCAAACTAGTTGCAAACAAAAATATATGCCCTACAAATAAGTTTTTTCAATGCTAGAAAAAGCTTAGATATTTCCAGTGGTTATGTTAGCATAAAAATCATATTTTTGAGAATCCAGCATACTAGAAAGTTGAGAAACATTTATATTTTCCACTTACACAATATGTACATTAAAATAATAACATACCATACTGTATTTTGCACTGAATTGTTTAAAATTACATACATAATTTTTAATTTCTTCAGAATTTCATTGACATCAAAACAGAACATGTTCTATAGAATAAATAAAAAAATTATAAGGTGCTGACTTATTCTAAAGGTAACGTGAAAGTATGGTAGTGAAAAGAAATTTAGTCCACCCATATATTAAATAATCCTATAAAAACAAACATCACTGTGTATATACTTGAATACATAATGAAATGTTTTATATATGTGTATTTGTAGGCAGACTAAGTTTTAAGTCAGGACACCTCCTAGTAATTTTAAAAGTAGTTCAAGGTATTTGGTAATTTTAAGGTAACCTTTTTTTAGTTTTCTTATCATAAAAAGAAAGAAACAATTCCTAGTTTTGATTTGGCATTTCAGTTCTAGATAGAAAATACATTAACTAATTGCTAAATAGAAAAATTGTCCAGATTTTTGCTAAATCTAGCAATTTAAGAGATTTTATTTGTTTCGGTGTGTTTGTTTTGCTCTGTTTTATTTTGTTTTGTTGTTGTTATTAACACTCCAAAAATGCAGCACTGCACAGCTTTCATTATTATAGTTTTGTGCTGCATACTGTAGAAAACATTTACTTGCCTCCACTGGTTTAAGACATACTAACAGGTTCTGTGGGAGATTTAGATAACCAATGTGCGTTGTTCTGATCAAGTCAGACACAAGCGCATATGTAAATTTAAGTGAAAAACCTAAAAACACAAAAAGGTACAAAAATACACTCTCACAACTACACGTGATTTCAGAAGTAAATAGAATATTTAATGTTAGGGCTGTATTGTTGCACCTGTAACATCATAGCTACACATGCAACATATGAAAATTCAGCTTACTGTTATATAGCTGCGATTATTTAAAGGGTGGGTATAGTAAAATAAATCAATAGTTCAGCCACAAAATTAAAAAGGAACTCTTTTTTATGCAACAAGAAAGATTTTCTCAACAAGAACCTGGTACTTTTCTTGCTTGACAGACAGGAGTTCATTAGGTTCACCACTAACGGCTCTAGTTATTTGGCAAAATTATCTGTCTAATCAGAGGAAAGATAAAGAATGATCTCCTTCTCCCTAATTATCCACTCCCTCCTTGTCCACATATGTTTTTATATTTAGCATTACAAACAACACACAAATGATGAGGCATTTTGAAAAAAAAACCAAAAACTTTAATTTTCTGGCTTAATGTATGTTTGTCTGCTTCTGAAGTAAATAAAAACACCCTTTTTAAAATATCTGATTTAGAAAGGGAGTATTGTTTCTTTCATTGGCAACTCTCCTAAAAGGTATCATTTTAGGAACATACCGATAATATCCTTTCAAATACAACCCCTGCCAGGGTGAATATTTCACATATTAATATAGAGGACATAGTTTTAAAATATACCTGTATTAAAAAAATTAGGTAGTATTCATCTGTTTTATATTAGGATAAAAACATTACATTCCAGTGAAAATTCAGTTTGAACAAAACTTAAATGCATCTGTACACATTTTACTTAAAATGCAAGAAATTCTGCTCTTCTTGAAATGAAGAGCAACACTTGTGAGATATTCAGTTGTAACATTCTTGTATTTGTGACAGCTGATTTAAAATTTTATTTAAAAATTTAGATAATTATTTTTAAAAGAAAACATATTTAGGAACTTTTTTTTTAATGTAGATAATATTAATCCTGCTACCAGTTTGTAATTCTCCATCTATTTCTTGTATTCACTAGATCTTTTCCTTGTTTATATATTGGAATATCAACTCTTTATGGCAAACATTGGTTGTGTTGTAAAATAACATAGTATCTAACATATTAGACCACAGCGGTCTAGGTGCCAGTAGAACAAAAATACTGCAAATAATTTTTTTTCTCCTGTTGAAGCCTAAAATCCCTATGGGCACTAAGTTAAAAGGTATAAAATGCTACAAAAACATTCAGAAACTGAAAAATCAAATATTATCTATTTGGTTTTGTTACCTGCATGACCACCATTTTTTAAAAAGTACTTAACTCCTTGTCTGTCAGGGAAATTGGACAGTGCACTTATTTTCCTTTTACAGATAACAGGTTCAGAAACTGATTTGGATGCAGGAGTGAGAAACCTAACTGCTACCCAAAATAAGTGCTCTGAGCTATCCAATAAAGGTATCTTTCACCACGCAGGAAGATTAGGTTTTCAGGTTTATGTGTATGCTCCTGGCCATATTCAAATTGGTGCTGCAAAAAGGAGAGTGAGTATCTAAACCAATTATGAACATAAGCTTACATATGCATAAGAATAAGCATACATGTGTAAGTTATTTTGTTCAAATGCTACAGGAAGAAAAAAATAGAAGTACCTCAACCTTTATTTCATGTCAAATAGATTTTATAAAAATTAAGGACTGTAATTATGACATTTGCTTACTCACAAAGCAAATTAATTACTTCCACAGGCATCACTCTCATGCTATTTGCATTAGCGTAAGTTCAAAATCAGGCTCAAAAAGTATAATACTTCTTCCCTCAAAAGTAATCCATCTATGACAAATATAATAGAAACAAAGCAATTTCTCTGTGTACACTTTCAGGGAAATATGACTGTGTCTTTAAAAGCCTTGACAAAGGTCAAAGAAACCTTGAGTATAAGAAGGGCTCAAATCAGAGAGCAGTTTGTTGCCCTCAGTTCCCAATGAAATCTGTAGAGTTTGATGCAACTCTGCCCTTCAGAAGAAGAGCACTGGTACTTAAGGGATCCCAGCCACTGCATCCAGAGACCCAATTCAAACTGCTTTTAACTTTTGCCACATGAGTAGCTCATATTCCTCCTTGCATGCTGAAAAATCCTAGACCCCTAAACTCGGTATCAGCTAATTCCCTTATCCCTTTCCATTCATTGGCAACCCACTTGCATAACCCTATGCTGCATTCATATATCATGTCAGAATTGCCTGAAAGTCCTCTGATTTACCAAACTGAAAGTCCCAGCTCAGTTAAGTAAGCAGAATAGCATCTACTGTGGAATGCCAGATGTTCAGTGATTATGCCCTGCCACTTCTTATCCTCCCCAGTGCTTGCACAGAGATAATCTGCACTGAGCAGCTATGAATGCGTATGAACACATGCTAAATATTTTCATGGGAAGCAGAACCATGACCAAATCTGCACTATTACCCATGTCTTATCATCCCAATTCTCATTCCCCCTCCTCTCGTGTAAACACCTCCAACTACCCACAGTGAAGTTCCCACCCTTTCACTTTCCTACTGCCTTATTTCTTTGCCCTCCTTCCCTCTGATGACATTTGGTCTGGTTATATTATCACTGCTCACAGTCTCCAGAACTGGGGGAATGGCAATCACAAACTAGCACCTTGCATGACACCCAGCTAATACAAAGTCTACACTGGCATGACACATGCCTGCATTAAATTACGCCAAGAGAAATGTTATTGATTATACAGAACAGCATCAAAACTTGGAAAAAAAACCCCCAACAATTCAACAGTGAAAATATTTAAATGCATCAGCCTCTGTTTATTCCACCTCACAGAAGTGTTTCTAAGAGATTTCACAGAGATTAATGAACCAAGGATCTTTTTTATCTATTATTCAGGTTTCCTTTTTCCTCTTTTATTTTCAGCAGTGTAATTATAACTCATTCCATGAACTTTCTGAACAGTTGTTCTTTTTCCTTCTATTAAATCTTTCAACTACTTGTCTGATGTCGGTTTATTGTTTCTTTACAGGAAAACACTTTACAGAAAAGGTTCCATCTAATCTAACAAATTCGTCTTAATTTGTCACAATTCTACATTTTAGTCTCTCTAAAGCAAATAAGTGCATTCCCTTAAAACTGTAAATTGCTACATTCTATTTAATTTTTTTCTGTTTTCTTGCTCATAAATTTTTTTAAACTCTTTAAAACTCCCTCTGGCCTCTGCGCTTGAAAATTTCATGCTATTTTAGCTGCTCATGTGACTACAGGTTTGGAGTTGGTGAGAAGGTGTTCTGAACAATCCAATTACTGTAGAGAGCAGTCAGTGAGGAGTAAGATCACCTAGGATTTTTTTGTGTGGAAGGCTAAACACACTGCTACATTAGGCTTGTGAGTAGTCCCATACCATCCATCCTAAACTGAAGTGGCGGTATAACAAAAATCTGGGAGAAAAATCAACTAAAGGTGTGATGGAAGTTCTATTGAAATGAAGCAGAAAGACAACTAAGTACATTACAGGCAAGATGACGCCTGCAGGCACTTAGAATTCCCTGCCACACTCTGTTGTATCAGGCAACTCCTGGAAAGCCCCTGGCTACAGAGCCACTGAGAACCACAAGTTCAAGGCAGCACAAGCTGCTGAAAGGTCGTGAGTCATCTCATGTATACAGCAGGCAGCCATGCCAGGCAGCTGCGGACAGATGTTTGTTCATGTCAGACTCAGGCTCAGCTTCCAACAGCAGCCTTACACAGCAAATCTCTACTTATTGCACATATATAACCTCAGGGAAGTTACTGGAATTTCTCTCAATATTTTCAATAGCTCTGGACTGGATTCCATATCGGATTCATACATATGCTGAAATACGAATTTGCTTTTCAGAGATGTTGTGTACTGAACAAATTCCTGGTTGCTCAGTTAAAGATTATATATTTTGGCTTTAGAGAAAATGCTTAGAAGGAATAGAGACATCTTTAGACACTTTTTTTTAATAGTTTGCTTGATATTTATTTAAAAAAATAGGTATATATCCATAAAAAGAGAAGCAGTTCTTTGTAAATTTAGCTAGATCATAATGGAAATTAACCTAGCCCATAAATTGTCATCTTCCCTGACTATGTTTAAATTCTGTAAATGTCATTCCAATTCAGTTTCTCTCTTCCTACAAAAGAATGTCTAGAACTGAAATACTGTGTGAACAAGTGCAATGGGTTATAGGAAGAGATTAGCTGCTACTTTGTTCCTCAGCATAATGCACTTTTTCTTTTTCTTGTCATGTTTGTGTTCATAAGATTTTCTTCTCATCACAGGCAGTACATATACCTGTAGTATTCCCTTCATATACTTTGCCTGTAATTATTCCAAGATGAATATAATTTTGCTACTTCCCTATGTTGCTTCTTTGTGGTATTTCTGACCTCATAATTACAGTTTCATTCAAGACAAGCCAAGGTTAACTTAATCCATCAAAAAATATTGGAAATATGAGTTTTGTCTCAAATCACACTAGATTATTACAAATATAATAAATTGACAGAGCAAATAGATATTCTAAATGTTTGTTTTTATCTGCTGGTACACTGCAGGAGGATTTTGGTCTGATACAGACACTACTGTTTATCACAAGTGTTTATTTTGCTCTAGCTCTTAGACCTCCTCTCTCAGCTGAGGTTGCATTTATCATTTCAACTTAATCACAAAAACTATCACTCAATAGAAACCTAACTTCAACTTAAATACTCGGGAACAATTTACATCTGAAATCACAAGGCTTAGAAAGTCAGAATTAAGCAGGAGAAATATTTACTAGAGATAAGACTGTGTAAGGTTGTTTTGCACAAATTGCTCCTTTGGCTTAAATCAATACTATTTTTCAATTAGTATTTGATATTAAACCTTGACTCTTTGAGGTACTTAAAAAAGTCACTCCCACTTCTTTTAGTAACTATCTAATTACAATTCTGCCCACTTTTAAGTATGAACATTAAGATTTTTCTTTCACACTTTTAACTAAAGATGTAATTTGGAATGCAAATTTCTCACAGCAAGGAACTAGCAAGTCATGTTCAAAGAAACAAGAAAAATATTCTCTGGTGCCTTATTTATCCTTCTGTCACCAATGTGTGTAGGCTCTAACTCAAATAGAAGAAAGGCTTCTTCTCTCAAAAGCAGAATGTGTGCACAGGCAAGTTGTGTACACAGAAAGAATAATTGCTAAAACAATGTTGGTTATACAGGTGGCTGATTTTATGAAATTATCTAGTCCTGAAGAAAGTAGTATTAAAATTTTACACTCACGTATGCACACATAAAAATCTGAGTAGTTTCATAAGTATTCCTGAAGAAAGCATGATTCAAAACTGTGGGAATGGAGTAAACCAACTCCTCCATGAATTCTCTATGATACATAGTTTTAATAACACAGAGAAGAAAGTTAACTTTTCTAATTTTTTCTCAGTAGCATAAAAACAACATTCCATATTTAATGCATTAATGTTTCATGAGTTTCAAATTACATTTGCAAAGAAGTGTAATGTATTTTGAGAAGCTTCATTTATACTTTTCACTTTTTTATAATTAAAAAAAGAAAAAATGAGCTGGTTACATACTAAATTACACAAGAGAAAAAATTCATAGATTTTCACTGAGTTGCAGAGAATGCAGTACACATACAAAATTAGACATCCATATTGACTGTGCCGTTGTTCAGATGAAGCATCCTTTTGAAAAGACAGAAAGTAGGAATACTAACAGCTTTGTCCAGTATTGTCTAAAACCTTCAGTGACGGTGGAATGTTAACCCTATTCTCTATTTAAAATCACCATAGTTTCCCCTCCACCTGTCTTTTTTAAAAAACCTGTTTTTTTTCTCTTCCTTACATAATTTGTTGCATGGTGTTCTATGAACACCTGCCAACACTCCACAGAGTCAAGGATGGGTTTCACAAATGCATGAATACTTACAGAACTATTGAGTATAGAAATTTGGGATACTTCTAACTGAAAGAAACCATATAATGTAATTTCATTACTGGAATTGCTGAAAAAAACACTTCTCAACACAAAATATTTGAGCAAAAAATGTAGATAACGTACATTATTTTAAAACCAAACATGCCTCACTGATGGTATCACTAAAACTCCCACTGTTTTACATTAGACAGGATCTAACTTATGAACACATAAAACCCACTCCAGTTTCTAAAGTTAATTGATCTTCCTGACAGAAAGAGGGCCAAAGTGGGTGCCTCCCTTTTTTTATGCTTTCCCAGTCATAGATCTGTAGATGTTACTTTGGCTTCTCATTGCTATTGACTTATTGTCCAAAGAAGCATCATATTGGTTACTTTCCTGACAAATCTTCAGAAGGTAAATAGATAAACAACTAGGACACTTCTGCACTCTTCAAGAGAGTCCTTAAAAGGCTGCATGCATGAGCTTTACATGTACTCCGGAGCAGCAGATCAGCCATAGACTTGCTCTGAATGACATGCTGTATTTTAACTAGAAAACTTACACTTGATGAGAAGCGATTATTGGAAGAAATTCTATGGCTGAAACTAAGAGGTTAATAACAAATTTTGGGTGGCCTATAAGCAGGCACTTAGGAACCAATTTTCCATTGACTTCCAGGAGACTTATGTATCCCTTTTTTTTTTTTTTTTTTTTTTTATGGCCCATCCCCCTCAAAGTTAAAAAAA
>VZRS01012620.1:162857-295010 GCA_013398055.1 Ifrita kowaldi
TTTTTTTTTAATGGCCATGCACCTGCAAGTCTAAGAGAAAACAAACAGTATTTTTAAATATCCCTTTGACTGGAGTAGAAGTTTTCAAGATGAAGATGCACTGTTAAAATTACAAAGCACCACAGCTATCAACAGTGCCCAGTTTTCAGTATAATCTTTGATAAATATGGCTAGAATACACACTTATGCTCTTCTAAAAGAATCAATGCAGAAAATTGTATGCTGTAGTTATGTCACTTAATTAAATTCAGAGGAAGGGATAGCCAATAGAAATGTGCCAAGGGACTTGCCATTTCTTTGTCAATGACATTTTTCATTGAAACTGACTAAAACTTGAAAGCTTGGAAGAACTAAACCCTGGATATTAGAAATACATTGAGATTTTAATGTTTTGTTATTGATGGTCAGATCACATTATTTTAACAGCATACTAAACTTCTTCTTAATTAATTTAGGATTTCAATCCAAATATGAAATCATATTTCAGCATTACTGGTAAGAATAGTGAAAATCAGTCTCTGGAAACCACATTTTAAAATTAATCTACCTATTTATAGGACTGACAGGACAAAATAAGGCTAACAGTTTTATTTCGTTTTCAGAGGATCTTTGCCACAGTTGATTTCTACAAGATATGTAGCGCAATAATTCAGCATTCATTTGGCAATTCAGAAGAAAATTTAAGTTATCAACTGTATGTAATCTGCAGGAGACCTCTCTTTTAAAAGATACGGAATTAAGGTGAATCAGCAGAACCATTTCCATTCTATGGCATGGAAAATAAGGATTTACAATAACCATTAAAAAAGAGAAATTTCTTTCTTGCTCAAAGCTCTTCGAGATCTTTTTGTGGGAGGTCAGAAGAGAGAGTTGGATCACCAGCTTTAGAAGGAACTTTATCATTACTCATATCAACAGGTTTGTGATTCTCAAAGGAAGCGGGTAAACGGCTCAGAAAATATGACAGTCCTTAGTCCCTCCCTTAAAATACCCTATTTCCATATTTAATATTTTCATGCTTACAAATAGTCCCCAATTTTGCTATTACAGCTACCATATTCTGATCTTTTGAAAATTGAAGTTTTAAGTGAGAATCCATGGGACTGAAAAAATGGTAGATATTGAAAGAAGGAGGTATAAGAAAGGGTAACTAGCTGAATGTGTTACGTCTAAATTAACACCTCTGAGTTTTCATGACCATAAAATAAAATAATACTAAACCTTAACATCCCCTCCTACACTATTTGTAATTAAAATTCTGGGGTAATTATTTTGTTCTCCATAAAAAGGAAGGGGAGACACTCATGAATTAAAATCCGTGTGGTAACCCCATTAATGTCTAAGGTCCATGAAAATAAGAGCATATTTATTCTTGTTTTGCCCTACAGACATTTCTGTATAGCTTCATGGTGTTTCTCACTATAAAAGAAAATTAAAGAGGAAAAATGGCACAAAGCTAATGACAAAATTTTTTCCTAAGAGCTATATAAATACAGTTTTTCTTATGAGTTCTTTACTGAAAACATCAATTTTTCTTTAGATATAAATACATGAGAAGATGGCAGATCCAAATAGCTTTTAAAAGGAGGAATACTTTAAACATGTTATCTAGCTAAGCACAATCAAAAAAACCACCCAAACCACCACAAAACAAAACAGTAAAAGTCCTTCTCACCATTCCCACAGACATGTGATTTAATAGAAAAATGTACAGAAAAATAAATAAATGAAGCAAATCCAAACCCAACTGAATATATATCACTACTATAGATACTTCTATATGCACACACACTACTGTACTATAAATATATACTGCTATATAAGAATGCAAAATACTTGATTTACTCGTAAGTAGAAAAAATCCTCTTGCACTGAGCTTCTAGTGAACAGCTTCAGCTTAGGTAGAGGCTATAGAAGTTACTTATTCAGCAGTGCCTCTTTAAATCATATTTTTGCAATTCAGCTGATTTTAAAAGCAATAAGGAAAAATAAATCCAAATGAGTCCATATGAAAGACACACACATATTTGTACTCTCTACAGACACAATGAGTGGAGCCCCCACTTCCTCCCAGGTCCATCATGTCATAGAATCTCCCAGCTGCAATCATGTCAAAAATAAGTCTGATGCACAGACCAAATGAAAGCTGTCCTCGTTTCAAAATCAAGGAATAAAATGCATACTCTGTTACAAAATTATTTCAAGGGACTTTCCAACCTTTCTTGGAAACCAAATTTCTGCTCTTTACAATATTAGGTAATCTAAATAATACAACTTTGGTCTGAGAAGTATCTTTCATATCCAGTCTATATTCAGTTAAACATATAGAGATAAGAAAAGACTGAGCAGGGAATTTTTTATGATGTATCTTGGTGTAACCTGGCACCAGTTTTGCACATGCACTTTTACTCAAAGATCACAAAATTAGGGTAAAATGAAAGATACAACTTATACTATCATCAACCAATACACATAAAATAAATATGGTGGAATAAAGATAATGGAAAGGGAAATCTGGCTTCTGCAAAATGCACCTGATCTATCTAGATGAACTAGCAAAGATTAGCGGCACCAAGGGTTATGGTTACTTTGAATCCCTGGCTTTGCAAAAGACAGCCAGCAGCAGAAGCTTGATCCTTTCTGTATTAAATAGTTCTTAACTAATAAAATAGAACGTTGCATAGCAAGAAGTATTCCGTGAAATTCTCAGGAAGACTACTTCATAGGTATGATTTGAAAATTGTCTTCAAAAGAGAAATGGAGGACAGTTAAACAGAAAACGTATATAACCATGTCTCTCTAGTTTATGAAAAACAGTAATTATTAGAAATTTTCATTACAAAAAGGAAATAGCTTCCTTAGTGTGGTTTCACTAATGGGTGGATGGATGAGTGGCCACACACAAGTACTGCGCTCAGTTCTGGGCCACTCACTTCAAGTAAGAGCATATCCAGAGAAGGGCAACGAAGCTGGTGAAGCATCTGGAGAGCATGTCTTATGTGGAGCAGCTGAAGGACCCCAGGGTAAAGGAGGCTCAGACTTTATTGCGCTCTACAACTACCTGAAAGAGGGTTATAGTGAGTTGGGAGGTCAGCCTCTTCTCCCAGGCAGCTGGTGACAGAACAAGAGGAAATGGCCTCAAGCAATGCCAAGGGAAGTTCAGTCTGGACATGAGAACGAATTTCTTCACAGAAAAGGTAATTAAACATTGGAATGAACTATCCAGGGAGGTGGTGGAGTCACCATTCCTGGAGGTGTCCAAGAAATGACTGGAGGTGGCGCTTAGTGTCATGGTCCGGTTGACAAGGCGGTCTTACATCATTGGTTGGACTTGGTGAGGTCAGAAGTCTTTTCCAACCTACTTGATTTTGGGATTCTGTGATGTCTCCAAACTTAATAAGCAGCGCTACAGGACTCCATAGCTCTCTAATGCTAATAGAGTCTTCTAATAATTCAATTAAAAACCTTCCTCTCAGAGCCTGACATTATGTCTCTAAGAAGGATCAGGAACAGAATAAGGTAAAATCAAGCTGTAGGTCCCAGGAAATATATCATTAACTGCGATTAAGCTGCAGTTGGCTGGATTAGAACTTAAGATGCACCCCAGCTGATTTATATCTTTAGTTTATAAGTATATCTACTTCTTGGTTAACTCTTGTAAACTTGTAGCTACATTCGTTTAACCAAGACAGCCACAAGGAAGCCACAAGAAACTACTGTTGCAACAAAAAAAAAGAATCCTGGAATAAGTGGAGACAAGACAGAAGTTACCAATTATTTGAGTTAGCAGAAGCAGTTGATAGGTGCTAACTTAGGTCAGTTATCAAAGTTAACTTAGCTTATAAAAAAATCCCTATAATTACAAGAGACAATTGAAGGTAAAATTGCATCCTCCTTGTTAAATGTGAAGATCCTGGATTTAGATCATAACATACGTAGCTCAGTAGGAAAACTGTATACATTTATTGTTAAACGACATATTTGCAAACGATGTTATTTCCATACATCAGTGCTCTGGGTGATATTTCTCATACAATGGGACACAAATTTCATTAAGGCAAACTGTCTATAGACAAGCACTAGGCATATATAATTTCCATATTACTTATAAATAATTCCATTGTTAATAAAAAGAACTGAATATTACATAGGCTATGCAATATAAAATCATTTATGAAATATTTACTGCAATAACAACATTTGTACTTAAGGCATTTTACAGCCTTAACACATTTTATAACTAGACTCTTTAGTGAATATAAACATAAAAGAAAGGTGTCTTTCTATTAAAAACATTTTTAAAATAAGACATACACAAATTATTGGAATAAGTAATATCTAAATAAACACCATAAATTTGGATTTCAAAATGGAACTTTCATCGTATCAAAGTTGCAATCTCCTCCTTTTCTTACTCTGGTTCACCTGTGTTCCTATTAATGAAAGGTAGGCATAATTTACACTTTACTTTGAAATTGGATGCAGTAAAGACAACCATCGGCATATACACACACACATTGCGTACAGCCAATCAGTCTTTTCTGTGACTGCTAATGTAATGTGTATCATTAATTATCTAATTACTTTTGACATAATTAAATCAGGAATTTCTATAAAACAACCCCTTAAATGCTGACATACAAGTGAAATGCAACCTGTAAAATGTCTTTAACAAACAGCTATCTGTTATTTCCTTCTGTTTCTAAAACTGTGAAAATACTGGTTCTAGACAACATTTACAGTTGTTTTATTAAACATTTTAAATTTATTCTTACGAATAAATTTTCTTCAAGGAAGTGATTATCTTTTGACTTGGTTTCTTTTTTTGTTCTGCATCACTTAATTATTTGTGTGCACACGTCTGCCGATCTGGAGGTATTGCATTTTGTTCAGTACTTTTTACTACAGAATGCCATTAATCATAGTCTAATCTATTTCATAACCCAGTTTAATTCCACAACTGTAACACTTTAAAAGAGCCCACATGGAGACTGCATTTCAGTATCTCATGGGTAGGGGGCAGCTGTTAATTTATTATCACAATTACTACAATTACTATTAAGAGAATAAAGTCAATCAACTCTCACTGCATTTATAAATTTGTTAAGTGGACAATAAAGATAACCACAAAGCTGAGAAGCATTGAGCTCATGTACTATGCTACTTAGAAACATGAAAGAAGAATTTACACTGCAGTGGAACTGCAGGCTTTCAGAAACTTTAAAGAAATAAAAATCTAAACTGTATTTTTCTAACCCCATCCAAGTCACAGGTAGCAAGTTCACTTGAATGAGTAATTTATGTAGAAGTGTATTATTGTTTAATAGTGTAAGAGAAAAAAAAGTAGTCCAGCAAGGCTCTGATCTCTAAGGCTGCATTCACTGAGGTGCCATTTGAAAAGCAGGGAAAACTGAAGGTGAAACCGGTAGCAGACCCTCTGTACCCCCAGACTAATATTCTTCAAGGCTGCAAAAATTCAAATGTAAATCACTGGGAGGTAACAGACCAGTGAACTCTTAGGCTTGGAGTCTACAGTGACAATACTCCCATTGATCCACTATTTGCAAGCCATGCCTCTTAGTATCTGCCATTAATTGCAGGGGGTCTAATTTTCTTTCAGGGAAAAAACAACCAACCAACGAAATGAAACCAAAAAACCAAAAGCAAACCCAAACTCTACAAATGTGAAAATAACTACAGGCACAAAACTAGGGGACAGAACTACTGAATAAGGCGCAGTTACACATTGTTTTGGTATAGGCTATCTGAAATCTAGGGTGCAATGCTTTAGGCAAAGGTCTCATCAGATTCAGCTAACCCCTGGAAGAGGTAAAATCTCCTACCTCTTATTCTCTATAGTGCAATAAGTCAACCTGTTTCTATGATTTGTATACAAAGAACAATCCTTTTTCACTCAAATCAGGCAGATATCTACTTTGATGGTGGTTTGTCTCACATCCATCTATGACTTCTTGGAGTCTGATGAATTCTCAAAGCATGCAGAAGGCAGACAATGCATCTAGCATTCCGCCTGCAGCGAAGTGCGGTGTTGCACTATACCTACAAACAGCTTGTGAAAGTGAAAATATTTCAGGTAGCACTAAAAACCCAACTAACACAGGCCCCAAGTAGGACTTGCTAGGCCCAGTCCTAATCATGCCTCACTCAACTTAAATCTGAAGTAGGAAATCATGGTATTGCCTTTTCTACATTACAGTCTGTTGTACAGGATCTGTGCTGGTGTGACAGTAAGCTCTACAGGCTCAATCCTTCTTTCCACATTCTCATACAACACTTGATTGTAAAAATTCTGAACTCCCTAAGAGCCACTAAATTAAATTCCAAATAATTGAAAACTTGGAGTCAAACCTTAACGTGACTGATTTATTACACAGCAGAGAAACAATAAAGTCACTCAGAGTTGCATTCTGGAAATAGCTCTGATCTTCCGTTGTCTCTGGGTTGTTCAAATAGCGAAGAGGGCACTAAGTGTCTCTTTGCCTGTGTACCTGAGAATATGGTCGGATTTTTCACCCTATACAAGTTTCAAATAAAACTGTATGTCACCCAGTCCGAGTATTAAGAACTCAAAATCACAGCTAACCTTGGTTAGATCACAGATTAACACATTACCAACTTTCACTCAAGCTTACTTGGGATGGAACTTGAACACAGATATATCTGGAATTTTATAATGTACTATTTTTTTTAATTTTTATTGATAAAGGAATTATATTTAAAATGGAACAAAGAACATGAAGTAATTAAATACCCTTTTGCAAAGGACATTTGAAAACCTTTCTTATACGTTTTGGCAAAGAGAAAAATGTGTATTCTCCAACTTTTATATGTTTATTGATCCTTTTTTCTACACAGATAGGACCTTTTCTTAATATGGGGGCATGGGAAAATGCCAAAACCTATATATCATATCTATGAATATCCTTAAATGAAAGAACAACATCTTAAATTACAGTGAGGGACTTTTTAAACTCCTAATTCAAATAAGATGAGATGATTATAACCCTGTAAGTCTAAACAAAATGCATTCAATTGAAAAAAGCATTATTTTTTTACATGTTCACTACAAAATATTTTAAAGTGAATAAATCTCACATAAGTCATAAGTGTACTTTAAACTGTAATGATCTCAGCATCTTAACCAAAGTAACAAAGATTTAAAAATAAATTAATTAAATCAAAAGCAGGCTTCATAAAGTCACACTACAGTAAGATTTTTATCTTTTCTAAATCATCTAAATCTTCATAAATACATACTTCTTCTCCCTCTTTTTTTTTTTTTTAAGTTTTATATGTGGGGGTTTTGTTGTTTGTTTTTTTTTTTTTACCTCCTGATTTTTGTCTATGGGGGAAAACAACAAAAAAATCTAACAACCAGGTAGAGTTCAAAACATGAGGAGATATTGATTTAAGACATTTATCCATTTTAATAGAAGGGAATAGTAATTCTGTTCATTATACTGAGAACATGTATCTTTTTGAAGGGGGGATGAAATAGGAAACTAAGTGATTCTAATTATTATCAAGCATAAAATCCAAACAAGATACATGAACATGTAATCACATTTTTACTTACAGGACTGTAACTGGCAGATCATTTATGACAACCTATGAATGACATGCCAGTAGTATTCAGAGACTGAGCAGTGAGAATCTACATCTTTCCCCATTTCTCATGAATGTTCCTGACATTTCTCCTACATTTATGACAGGAACAGTAAACAGTGACCCCTAAAATTGTTGTGCAGTGGGAGAGAAGGAAACAAGTAAGGAATATGAACCCTAATTATTACCTACATACTTGTCCCAAGGGGAAAAATTGAAACACACAATAAGAAGAGTAAAATCCCCAAACTGTTTTGCATATAATATTTTTTAAATTGTTATTTAAACATCTTTATAGAATCTAAAAATATACATATTTTTAAGGAGACAATGCAAACAAGCACTGAGCTCAGATACTGCAAAATACTGGAAAAAAGTGGTTAAAGGACAAGAGAAATATATTACAAGCAATGTATTAACATGAGAACCAGAAGAAAAAGTCTACAGTTAGTCCATGGATAGGTTAATTCTGCTTAGAATTCAGACATGAAATGAAGGATTTCAGCTGAAAAGAAGTAGGAAAGGTTACATCTAAAACATTGGAACCTCTACTGGAATCCTCTCACGTGAAGAGGAGAATAATTCTTCCTAGCCCTTTCTAGATACGCTGTCTCAAACCTTATTTGTTATGTGCTATCCACAGTGTGCCATAGGCAACTTGTAATCAAAAAAGGAACTCTGTCTTATTAAACTAAAACAATCTGGTGTACTAAATACTTTAGTGATGGTCCATATAAAACACTATCTAATAGATAAAGTCTCTTTCAAACAGAGTATTAGGTTTGTATGTAGACTTCTGACAGCACCATGTGGATGTAAAAAAAATGGTTGTATTTTTCAGTGACAAATCAGAGAGGCTGACAAAAGACCAAATTGCTCTCTCAGAGAATTACCATAGCAAATATTCTTAATAATCAAATTAAAGTTATACTACATCTTTAATTCTATAGCACCTTTTATAAGACTGCTGAATAGTTTTATATTGGCTTTGATTTTTAATACACAGTACTAAGGTTTGGAAAGATCGAGTGATCCATCCAGCATTAGTCAATATGTGAAAGACCTTACAAGAAAATAGATTTTCTCAACACTACTGTAACAACTGACATTAAAATCAGAGAAACAAAAATAGATGACTATTACAGTTAAAATATCCAGAACACAGTATCTTAAACAAGCCTCACATCAAATTTCAAAGGCAAATTAAGATAATAGCTTACTGTCCTACGATGGCTGTTGACTATCCCGGGATCGTCATTAAAACTCAGTATTTGTGCATTAAGATTAAAGTACTGATAAAAAAATTTATCATTTGATGCTAGATATTATACATACTTTAAAAATCCATGTCTTAATGACAACAAAAGACTGAAACAAAGCTTTCTTTCCTATTTCTTCCTCCACCTCCCATAACAAATTATATATCAAGTACGAGTTCATCAACCTTTTAAGAGCTGTTAGTATGTTTACAGACAGCCTTTATTTTCAGATTCTACCTTTCTGTGATGAATGAAAAGATGATACTTCTGCAAGCAATTTTACAAACAGGGATAGGGCAGCTCTTTAAAGTCAGAGAGGGAGATCGAGTGCATTGATCATTACAATTTAGATTAAATTGTAATCAATTAATCTCCCAATCGCTAGCTATAGGTGTATTATTACATCACATTGCAAGCTATAGATTTTGCAAAAAAATAAAGAGATCATATAAGCCAAAAGTACAAATTCCAAATACCAAGATTTTAATAGCCATTTGCTTGTGCTGTACCTGCTGAGTACAGGCAGTACCAAGAACACTGGCTCAGTCCCATCATGTGAAAAGGTTGAAAAGTATTATTTATTACAGATATTGCAGCAACCAGATGAGACAGATATGCTCCAAAAAAGAGCAAACCTGAGGACTGAATGAACAAAATCTACACCTATCTGCACTCCACAAAATTTATATTACATTGTACTAAATAATAAAATAAGAGTTTCAAGTGCAATAAAAAAGCAACAAAATAGAAGCAATAATTGTAAAAAATAAAATGCCATGGGGAAAAAAACAGTGCTTTTAAAAAAGTAAAAATAAAAGGTTTATATAGTAAGTTATTGACTCAAAGTTTGCTATGATAAATCCTATTTTATTGCTAAGCTTAAGCCTATCTAAATTGTAAGGCAAGGGAAAAGGACTCCTACCCATCACTCTCCTGACTCACTAATAAGTGTGAACGTGTGTTTTGGCCTTTTATTCTCTTAAGCCAGTAGCAAAGGTCAGCAGTGGTATCAATTCCATGGAAAAAGGGAGGACTGGAGAAGGAGACCTACAAGTGTCCTTTACAGGTACACATCAAACAGTCAAAGGAGAAATAAAAACTTAGCTTTTTGTGTTTCTCTCTCTAAAATTAGAGTAATATCAGTAAAGCAGGCAGATAAAAAGAAGAAATAATCTTGTGAATTAATAAAAATACGTAAACAGTTTAATTATAGAAATACTAGTCTCTCTAAAGTCACATAACTGTTAAAGTACGTATTAAAACTTGTACCTTTACAAGGTACTACAGAGGAAAAGCAAGCATGCTTTATATGATGTTTAGTGCGTTATTTATCACTTTAGAGGTGAAATTACTTCTTGAAGTGTACTTTGGAGAAGTCAAATTGATTTCCTCCTCCTGGTAAATAAAAGTAAAGCTCTATTCTGCCAGCTCCAGGGGCATCAGCAGAACAGCAGAACACTGGAGCTATACGTTTGTCAGTGTTCGGCTATAAACAAAGCTGACAAAGTTTGTAAAGGTATAACACAGAAGCTCTTAGTTTAAAAGTATAGAAAGATTGAGTTTGTTTCAGCAATGGGCAGACAGGAGGGCAAAAAAAATATTAGAAATTCTACTGCCTCTAATTCTATTGCCTCTTTGGCTCTTTCTTCCTTGGGAAGTTTACAGTGTATGGATTTTTAATGTGAATAAATGTCCAAGGAATTTCCACTAAAAAAATAAACAAGACATTTACAAGAACAATATTGACAGATGTATAACTTCCTGGAACAAAGAACTGAAGAGAAAAACACTTTGAGTGAAGAGGTTTCTGTTGCACCCAAGGCAACTCAGCATAATACAACACATGACAGTTCTGAATAAACTTCTCTTCCACTAGATAAGGCATTTTTAGAGACTATCCTATTCTTGAAAATCATAAAACAAGTAGTTCATGAACACCAGATTTTTCCAAAGACAATTCATCAAAAGCTGAAACTGCCATACAAAGGAGTTATGACCTCATCTGAATGGAGGCAAAGTGAGTCATTGAAAGGAAGATCTAATACAAGCCAGATTTCCTGCCTAGCTTCCTCTGACCTCTGTTGGCAGAGCTATTTTCTTCTTGTAGTAAAAAGTGTGTCTAGAAATTGTTCAAGCTCTGTCAGGGGATCACAACTGACATACTAGTACAGCACAAGGCTCTCATCAGCTGTACTCATCAAAGCACAGACTCGACAATTCTCTACTTGCAATGACTTATGGGGGAGTCCTCCAACCCAGCTTAAAAATCTCACTCCAACAGCAACCCAGCATTTAAGCTTAAAACTTGCTTAATCACCTTTCTAATCTTTAATATATCATCTTCTCATTATTAAAATATTACAGAAAATTGAATGACCTCAAGTTTAATATGCTACTTTATTCACACAACAGAGTGTGCTGTGAATTTATCTTCCACCTTAACACTGAATTTCCTGACATCCATCCAGTTAACTAAGCCCTCTTGTGTTATCATAATATAACATCTTGTGAGAAAACCCATGCCTGAATGCTTATTTTCTATTGAGAGTCATCTTACACAGCCATATATCAAAACAAACATTTACTGTTGTTCTCTAATACTCTGCTATTGGGTGTTTACATGACGACCGACAGGTTTGAGATTATTGTTTTGGAACCTATTTCCATGTTACAGCCGCAGTGCAGATACTTGTCAATACACTGGTGTTGAATGCTAATCACCACTACAGTCTGGGAACAATTACCAGCGACGTCACTTATCACTAGAATGAACAGAAAGGCCTTAATTGCCTTATCATGTGCTTTGTGCTTCCTGCTGGACTGGCTAGAAATCACTAGAAAATACTAGAAGGGATAAAATAGTCATAAACCTGTACGAATTCCAGTAGTTAATAATAAAAGCAGTTCCAAAAGTCACTTAAGGAACTCATTACTCTTCTTCATATATACAATTCTGATGCTGTTCAAAAAAGGTCTTGATTACTTGTATGAAAATTGAATTGAACATAGGTTATGAATAAAATGCATTAAAATATGTAATATGGGATATAGACAGGACACAAAGCATACATTTCACTTAGCTTGTATATTTAGCTATATTACTTGACAATATTCTCATAGAACAACTTTCTATAAACATAAGTAATTTTAGCTATTGAAAAGTCACTTAAAGTTTATACACTACACTATAATTCTGATAATATAAAATTCATAGAACAGATGCAAGGTAGGTGCTTCTCTTATGCTAATTAACAACATGCTCAAATCATATTTCCTGTAAATAAAAGCACTTCTTCCTTTTTTTCTAAATAATGATTATCAGGCTATACTTATAATCAAAAAAAAAGAAAGTGTGAAAGAAAAGAAAAATAGTAGGAACCCTTTAAACACCAGTCTTTCCTCTTATTTTCAAAACCTTCTAATTAAAATAAACAAAATACTAAAATTAAGAGAGAGAGAATAAAAGCTGAACAGAGCTCATAAAATATCCCTAGCTGTCGGCAAAGATTTTATCTTTGTCATTTAATGATGATGAAGCCAAGTAACTGTTGCTGGAATGGAAGCAGGCTGATGAAGAAGGCTTTCAAATTGAAGTGAAGGATATCACAACCTATATTTTTCTTAGTAGTTGCTCTATCTGTACAATTCCTTTCTCAATTCCATTGCTTTCTGTATCTGACATCCCTTTCAATAGATGTCACATGTTGATCAAAGGTATAATGATTTAATACGCTTCCGTTCTTGTTAAATTGTTCATACACCAGCAAGTTCTAAGCAGTTCACAAAATGTCAGAGAATCAGTAATTAATAGCAGTGTTAACTTCCAGGGGAAATTAGCTTGTGAAGGAAATTTTTCTGGTATTTGATGTTATTTATGCAAGATCTGATAGCAACATTCAGCTAACTGAAACAGACTGTGTGAACTCTTAGCATATACTAAATACTTACATTATTTGAACACAAAGTACATTAACAGTACATTAAAAATAAATAGGTATTTATTAAGCATAAATAAGTTCTAAAAAGCATGGTATGTAGCAATTTTAACAATTTTAATAGGGAAGACAGAAAATATGATAATTTGTGGACACAATCAACTGGACATTAACTTTTCCAGTTAAAATAAAAATAAAAGAGTATAATTAACATGCTGCTAAAAGGAAAATTTATGCATTTAAAAATATGATATGAATTAAACTAACTTAGATGTGTTTAGCATGTTTTTAGAGAGATTTAATTTCACTTCATTATTCATCAGTAAATTTTAATTTAAAACACTTTTATATTTAAATTATGCCCCTATGTTACTGTCCACAAACACCTTTCAAAATTCTCCAATAAAGAAGTCTGCTTGCCATTCCTGGGTTGAATTCCAGCTATTTAAGCGTGGGTTTAGGGGTAATTCTATTATAATTTAAAACTTATCCGGGAAGTAAATACGTGTGTGCATATATACATAAACATATATAAACCAAGAGTTACTCTGTCTACAAACACATCAGTTTTGTATCCTTGCAATTTATCAAATGGAACAAAACCCCAACTATTTTAAAAGATACTTTGCTTTCATCAGAGGTTTTAATGAAGCCCACCAAAATAAATTAAAAGAAGCAAAATATTTTCCATTTACTTTACCAATTTCTAACAAGAGTTAGATATCTATGGTTATGGGTGTATATATGTGAATGAACGAATAAATCCTTAACCCACCATATCTTTTTCTCCAGTTTGCAAGCTGTCACCCGTGAAAAGTATGGTGTAGATGATAGGATGATACTGTACCTGATTGGCTCTGGAGGTGGTCATGGGATCAGATGGAGAGGACTTGGTGGTAGTTGGGGAAGATGGCAATGTCTGGGAACAAAGCAGTTCAGGAGCAAATCAACCTTTACAAGCCTTAGACTTAACAGTTAAAAAAATAAATAAACCAACAAAATAACATAACTAGAAAATTAAAAGAAATAAAAAATGCCTAAGACAAAGATCTTTCTCCTACTCATTGGAACTTAATGGAATTTAAAGTCAATTGGATAAATAATGCATGTAAATATGCATGCTTATGCATGTAAAAACAAATTCATGACTTGAAATCAAGATGGTGAACTCACATAAATACTCAAAAATATGTTGCCCACATGAGGAATATATTCTTTCCTCTCTCCTCCTCTTGGGGAAAATGAAAACTATAAGTAAACAAAAATTCCAGCAAGTTCAATGAGCACACTAGGAACAGTTATCAGTCTATGAACCAAACCGGGTCTATGTCTGAAAGAATTTAAGAGACATTTACACTGGCACTCTATAAAGCACCATTCTACAGGACTTATAGCCAGCAAACTGTGTTCCATACCTTACAACAGTTACACTGAAGCTACCGCGTTTTTGGCAATATTCTAATGGCTAAAATATTCATTGATCTTTTTTAATCTAAAAGCAGGTGAAAAAATGTAAGCATCAATCTCATGATGGATGAACATGCAACTAATATCTTCATAACAAATAACTACAAAATATTTATGATTAGTGTTAAAAATGTTCATTTAGTTGAGTAAAGGTCAATAGCTTTTTATAGTTCTGTGTTCAAAATAAACACAAAAAAGAATTAAGAGTCATATTTATTGATCATCTTTTCTAAATAATATACATATGCTTAACATTAATTTTTGAACATATTAAAAAAGCACTGCTCTGTTTAAAAATTTTATATATACATTTCTCCTTTAAAAGTATTAGATCCTGACAGAAAAACTCTTTTCTTTTTATAAATGTAGTAAAAAAGTAAAATTCCAATTTTCAAAACATAACATACAATACTTATTCAAAGCATGTTTTTTGACATCTTTGCAATATATAATTATTATAAAATATCAAAAATTACACTATTTTTATGTCAAGAAATAAGTGTCAAAGTGCTATACAATGGAATTTATCATATGCTCATATAGTTACTAACCAAAACTATTTAGAAATAAATAAAGCAAAATGTCACACTTTCAGCAGTTCTGTTACTTACAATCATTGACAGTCCCTCATAAAATAGGTATACATACTTTTGCACTAAAACTCTTAATGCATATGAGAAAGCTGGGACACTGTGAATGCATAAAGTTGTGTATTAGCAAAATATGGGCTTGTACATATGCACACACAAATATTTTAGATGTATGTTAAACAGTATGAAGATCCATTTTTCATAGTTTGTACATAAACAGGCAATCAAAACAGGAAAAATAAAATCTTAAGAAACAGATCCCTATTTTGTGCTTCCAACTTGTAACTCATGTTGTAAAACAATAAAAACAAAACAAAACATACACAGTTTAAGCATCAACTGAGACTCTTTCAAGATGATTATGTAGAAAATACTATCATGTATAGGTCCTTATTAAAAATATGTAGCGTGGCAAACTGCTATTGGTCAGCAGGCACTTCACATCGTAAAAACCAAGGCATTTGTAAAGGATTTTCCCATGTCGTTCTGTACGAAACATGGGACCATCACGAGGGGTCCATTCGTGAGGTGCTAGAATTATTTAGCAAAAGATGTGTCTGATTCCACAATAGTACACAGCTAAGCCTGTTCAGCTATAGAATTATACTTCTGAATTGAGTGAGTTGATGCAGTATTTCTCTTACCAAAGTGCGAAATTGCAAAGAACTGTTTTTTATCATTTAAGGCTAAACAGGAAGAAAAGACAAAAAAACCAACCCAAAACAAAACCAAAAAAACCCCAACCAAAAAGAATAGAGAATTGTTTATTGTCCCAGCAGGTTTTCTTTATTATGGCTAGGTAATAAACTCCCATCCTGAACTCCCCACCCAGAAAAAAAAAAAAAAAGCTAATATATTTTGACTAAAATATTTGACAAAACTGATAGTTTGTGTTATCAACACCACTGGCAACTAGGGCATATGGTACTGTCGACTGTTCTGGTAGGCTAGGTTACTTATTAAAAGGAGAAATAGTTTGTTCTTCACAGTTATTACCAAACCTAACTTGTGGATTTATAGGGAAATATGTAGAATACTTCAACATTGAATAATGACAATCACTGATACAACAAATTGTTTAAGAAACTGGAAACATCTCAGATTTCAATTCATATCAATCTTTCTAAAGCACAGAAATATGTGGCCGTGATGAAAAAAGGAGTGATGATAACCACTGCAGGTGACTGTTGAACTATAACATCTATTAAGTAGAAGAATTTCTTTCTTTATTTTTAGCAAAAGCCTGTTTAAAATACAATGGAAAAAAAAGAGATCAATAAATTTAAAAGCAAAGACTGTATTAATAAACAAAATCAACTATAGAAAAACACCTTTTATTACAAAATAAATGGCAAAATACTGAAAGTAATAGTTTTTTGTCTTGTGGTTTTGGTGCTTTTTTTTTTTCTTTGTATATCAGTTTGTTTGTATTTGAGGCTTGATCTCTCATATTGTTTACTGACATAACTACCTTTATTTTTTCATATATATATGTGTACATATACAAACACACATATATATATGTAAAAGAATTGCCAGTGTTTTGTAAAAATTTCTCCCTTTTCATGCTTCTATATAATTTGGAGATACCCCTATTTATTTATTTCATATTAAAATAACACAAAATGATTTCTCAAATATATAAAAAAAAAACCACCAGAAGCAGGCATTTGGAGTTTGTATTGAATTTTCACTGGCTGATAAGTAATTTATTGATACAGTCTCAATTGCTTTGCAACAACTTTTCAGCAAAACTGCTTCTTAAAGAAAGTTGAAAAGGACTCAATATTCTGACTTATGCAGCACAGAATGTTTTTGTTTTAAAATTGGTAAGTCTTTTGCATAGGCAGACACTCAAATTTAGTAGTTTTTAGTTTTCTGAGAGTGAGATGTATAAAGAGGTTAGAAATCATAAGATGAATTTACATTACAAGTTTCAATTTTTGAGTCTGCGACTTCCATTGCATAATTGAAGATTTCCTGAAATTGCAGGTTGACTACTGGCAAGGTTATAGAAAAAAAAAGTCAGAATTTCTACTATACACCACTTCTAAGACTTGCAGAGTGTTATTTTAAGGTTTTTCTTGAATAGCATAGTCTAAGCCATGATGAAATTAAACTTCTCTGTTTTCTTAAATACTATTACCTTTCCTACTACTTATGAGACAATTAATGGGATACAGATTAGAGTGTGTTGTTTGTTCTAAATTTACACTTCTAGAACACATATTTGAGAAAGCAGATTTTAGGTATTTAAAAGGGAGCCTCTAACAAGCCTAATTTTAGAAATAAAATTCTGTTTGAGTCATATTTGAGTTGCAGTATTTTCTGAAAGTCCAAGAAAATACAACTATTTTTCTGTGCTCACCAATATTGACTGTACTGCGAGAGACTGCTCTCAGGCAGCACAACACTAAAGGGTGTGCAGAAATATGGTCAAAGCATAGCACTTCCATTCTTGATATTTTTTGGGTAACAGAGTGAAGATATGGCTGTATCATGGCAGTATAGATCACATACAGTCCATCTGCACGGTGTTTCAAAAGGTCTCTGAGTCCTCTTTTGATTACAATGACACCCTTATGTATACATTTACACTAAAGAAATTTCAATACTTACACCATGGGTAATAAATAATAAAACTGTACTGAGACAATTAACTTAATTCTCAGTACTAACTAATATAGTTATATATTTTGGAGTAGAAAGAAAAGGCAGAAAATGAAACACTATTTGAAACAGGGTTACAGATGTGAAAGCATAGAAAAAGCATCTATTAAATGTGAAGGTGAGACTGTATTTACACCTTACCAACTTCTAGTTTCTCACTACAGAGCTTGCCAAACAAAGGAAATCCTGGTAATAATATTACCTGCAATAAATAACTATTAAGACTAAACTAATACTGAGTTTCAGTCTTGCATATATTAATATTGGTGCTTTTAATCACTGAAAATAGTGTGATAAAACTTTTTTGCTTAAGTATTAATATTTTAATGCACTTTAAGAGAAGGTGTTATCTTTGAAAAAATTGTATTAAGCAGTTTAATACCTTCTGCAGCTTAAATGAGAAACAGAGAGCACTGCAAGGCCCCACTGCTCTGAACGACCTGAAAGACTTACTAGACTTTCAACACTATTAGAGATAAGCATTTCGTAACTGACTGCTTGCTTTGCTAAACAGAGAATCTTTTCACATCTGCTGTGATCTCCCATAATGTGTAACATTGGCAAAAGATTCTTATCTTGGAGATGACTACAAATACGTGATACATTTCAAAAAATAGAATTTTGATAAAGAAATAATCAAGGATTAATAATTAGCTTACAATCCAGACTCCAAAAAGACTACTTTGATGACTTCAGTGATCTATTTTTTCTTCCTACCTTTTCATTTCTGTAAGGAATAAATAAAATAAATTTTGATTATATTTCAATCTCTTTGCATTTGGTTTTTTTCGTGTGGAAAAAGAGACAGGGCATAAAGAAATACAGAAAGACGAAGAGGTAACTCGTCCCTATTTATGAACTCTTGGGAATCTGACTTTAAGAAAGGAAAAAAACATGGTTAAGCATGATCTTGAAGAAAGATTATCTCATGTTCTGTCAAAGACAAGAAGGGATAAGACACTTGAAGCAAACCACCAGGTGCCATTTGGATCATCAGAGCAACTCTGGATGAAAGGAACAATTCAGAATTTATATTACGGTGAAAGGGACAAAAAAGAATCAGGACCTTCTCTTTCTTCAAAACTTGTCATTAACACAGAACTACTACAATATCTGGTGCTGTAACATAGAAATAACAGCAAACTGAAGTACGTAACTAGGCACAGCCATAAGAAATCCTATAAGATATGGGTTTAAGACTCATTCTAGAAGAGAAGGTCACCTTTTCATTCTGGGATCCTTGGGATTCAGAAAGATACACCAAAACTACAAAGCCATCAGAAAGCACAAGATAACTTTAGAATATTTTTGAGAACCAAAACACTACTGAAAATTTATGCAAAGTTGAATGCTGCTGTTCATCGCCCAACAAAATATTCTATTCTCATTCCACTTTTGAAGCACAGAAGAGTTAATAAACAGCTACAAAGTTAACTGCATTCATAAACAGAATTTTGCAAACATATTGAGATTACATTCCACACTGCTGAAATGAAACAGAAAACAAAACTAGTGATCTGCCAACAGAATTAAGCATATGAGGGACAGGATAAAGTATACATATTTTTATGGAATACTAAACTTTTGACAATGGATTAAATGTACAGAACTAAATAGCATTTATTTTTTGTTCTCCCAACTTATAAAGGCCTCTGCATATCTTACCATACATGGCAGAACGATAACTGGCGTGATTTTTCACCTATGTTCACAAGTGAAGAAATTTTATGAGAAGTTTTTGAGTAGATGAAAAGACACTGTCATCTATGAAGCTACTTATTTTTTGTTTAAATGAAAATCGTAGAGTATTCATCCAGGTGACAGACTTGTCTTCAATGTATGATAAAGAAAAGAAAGACTTCTCAGAAGGGATAGGCATTTTAAGAAACCAATCAAAGTTTCTTAAGTAAAGAAGAATCTGAGAGTATTGGTGGATTAAAAACTGAATATAATCCAGCAATGTGCACATGCAGATCAGAAAGCAAACTGCATCCTAGGCTGTGCCAGAAGAAGTGTGTCTAGGAGGATGAGAAGTGGTTCTGTCCTTCTACTCTGCTCTAGTGAGACTCCACCTGGAGTGCTGCACCCACCTCTGGGGCTCTCAGGATAAGAGAGACATGGACCTGCTTGAGAAAATCCAGAAAAGGACCACAAAGATGATCAGTGACTGGAGCTGAGATAATTGGCATTGTTTACCCTAGAGACAGCAAAACTTCTTGAAGACCTTATAGCAGCCTTTCAGCACTTAAATTGGGCCTATAGGAAAGACTGGGACAGACTTTTTATCAGGCAGAGTAGTGACTGGACAAGGGATCAGGTTTTTAAATTGAAATAGGTAGATTTAGATTAGACATTAGGGGGAAAACTTACTGGGATGGTGGTGAGGCACTAGAAGAGGCTGACCAGAGAAGCTGTGGATGATCCATGCTTGGAACTGCTCAAGGCCAGATTGGATGAGGCAACCCGGTCTAGTGGAAGTTGTTACTGGCACAGGGGTTGGACCTAGATGATCTTCAATTTGCTTTCCAACTAAAACCATTCCATGATTCTAAGAAGTCTACTGAGTCTTTATAGACTGAAAAACTCAAAACCCAAACCAACAACCCCCTCCTCCATTTAAGCCAGTATTTTCAGTTGTGTATTCTTAAACTCAGGTTCTATTTAGGCATTTGAAAACAAAAGCTTTTATTTAAAAATTATGAAGATTTCTTTTTTATTGTTGATCAACATTTCTGGAGTAAAAGCAGTTGTTTTCAATAGAGGAATATGAAATTACATATCTGAGTTCAGACATTAACTTTTGCACATTTTGAATAAAATAACTGGGACCATGATTAATAAACAGAAGTTTAACTCATGAGACATTATCTACTGAAAAACTGAAGTGAAACAGGTTCCAGTGAAAACTTTAATTGGAAGTTCTATATGTGAAAGTTTTACTCTAGATTTATAAGGAGGAAATTCTAAACCCTTTTCTATGTTTTAAAAGACCTAAACATTTCATAGAATCAAAGAATGATTCAGGTTGAAAGGGATCTCAGAAGGCCAAACAGTGAAAACTCCAGATTGGAGCAGAGTTATCTTTAAGATAGGTCCTCTTTCCTTCCACAAAATGCACAGTTCAGCAATGGCCATCTCTGTTTCCGTGTGCTTCTGGGACAGGCTGCTACAACATCTGCTACCTGCTACAAATGAAAGCTGGAAGGAAAATTCAACTAGCCTACAGAAAAGTTCTAATAATTTCTGAAGTAGTTGATAAGACCAATTTAAGCAGCCTTTTCCATTGTTCATAAGAGCTGCTATTAATTTAGAGGTGAAATTTAAAGCTTTGGATGCTAATTACAATGACAAAACAACTCAGGCTCATGATCTCTTATGAAAACAATTTTCTGTTTCCTGGAGTTACAATATGGTTTGAAAGAGTTTGCATGACATTGTAATTAATAAAGAGAGAAAAGGGAGGCTAAATGCTCATAGCAGTTTCTGGAAAGAAAAAGGGCACAGGAATCAGCTGGTTATTGTTCAATGATACTTAGAAACAGCAGATGGCTGACATCTATGGAGATTGTAGAGATAAAAGATACAAACATTTGTCAGTTAAACATCTATCAGACCTACTTGGAGCAGAGAACTACCTGGAATCTACTGATAAGTCGAAAGGATTAGGAGAGACAAAAAAACGTACTGGAGAAGGCTCAGAAGGAAGCACATAGATTTGCTTTTAAATCTGCAGCTTAAAATGCTAAAGTTGAAGAGCAGAATGTTCAGATAGTGATTTCCATTAGTAAGGAGAAATGCCAGGCCAGAGTCAGCCACTGTGTCCCATGCCTTTCCTGAAGACAGAAAGTGCTGAAATTCAAGCAGTCAGCAAAGGCTTTACCTACTGACTTTGTTCATTGAATCTATAACCAGAAATTTTCCTTCTTAGC
Source organism: Ifrita kowaldi (assembly GCA_013398055.1). NCBI lineage: Eukaryota > Metazoa > Chordata > Aves > Passeriformes > Cinclosomatidae > Ifrita > Ifrita kowaldi. The sequence continues at coordinate 184,334 of VZRS01012620.1, forward strand.
TCTCTTCCCTAGAGTGAGTGTTGATAAAGCAGCCCAAGACAGAGAAATTCCAATAGAGAAATGAGAGCTGCATGCTCATATATCATTCATGCTCACATAAATGGCATTGCAAGACTTCAATTACTGCTGTCTTGCATGGGGAGAAAACGACATCTTCTTTTTGACTGAAAAATTTTCAGAGTTCCTAAATGAAGGTAAATTTTATTATTTCAAATCAACTTTAAATTTTCTTCAATCTGCAATGCAATATTTTGTGTGCCAATGTTCTTGGGTAACATTCTAAGACAGGAAGAACCCTGTAAAATTTTGCTTAAAAGAAGAAATTACAAATAATAAGGCTTATTTAAAAAAAACCCTCAAAGTTACGAGTATTAAAAACTTTACTGATGATTTTAATAAAATTTTGATATGTGTGATCTTGAAAAAATAATAACACTCGAGTTCTAAATCATGGCAACCTGTTATAAAATATTATTCTCTTAAATGCTTAAATCAAGGTATTATATCTTCCATTAATCTGACACTGGAGGACAGATTAATTCACCTCAAATTCTACTGAAGAACTAAGCTAACCGTTTCATTTCTAGGTAAAAATAATGGATTTTATATTTGAGTCAATTTTAGATTGAGTCAATATTTATAGTGTATTCATTTATCATGAATAGACGTTTCCTCATTAAAAGAGAATTTAAACAATTCATTGTGGTTAAAACTGTTTAACATATGCACATGCATATCCCCAAATATTTGAAGTTCTTATTATGCACCTGTATGTATACAAGTAGTATATTTATATTTTAAGATGCAGACCTAGTATACATTGTACTTTAGTCTGTGTCTCAACTTTATTAGCAGTGGCTGCATTCACTAATCCCCCGAGAATTTAATTGAACTTAATATTCCGAACCAACAAACCCCAAACCAAACAAACTTTCAAAAAAGAGGAAAAAAATTAAAAATAAAAAACCCCAAACAGCAACAACTAAACAAATAACCAAACCAAATCAACCAACCAATCAAAAAAACAAGCCCCCAAAATAAAATGAAAAGAACCTCAACAACTTTGCAAATACATTTTCTGAAGAAATAGCGTGGACAACAAGATATATAATCTTCAGACACAAGAGAGGAATTATTTAGGCATTTCACTAAACAGCTCTGTAATCTGGTTTCTCAGGATCTTACTGATGTACCTAAAAACTAGCTTCATTTAATTTCAAAAGGGGAAAGCCACTTTTTATTGTAATAAAGAACACTCGTTTCCCACTGGATTAAGAAATACTGGCATAAAATTCAGTATATCATCAGCAGAAAAGCCACTCAAAATATAGATCAATTTCAGCTTTTTCTCTCTCTTTCAGGCATAATCATTTTCATGTCTAATAATTGAAAAACTAATTCTAAAAACTTGGGGCTTTTCTTTATAGTATTTTCTTATAAATTATCTAGAGTAATTTTAATGTAAAATTATTGCATACAGAAAAAATAAATAGTAGTAAATATTAGAAATCAAGTAAATGGTTTATGCATAGTTTCATCTATCTAAAGCAGTCTGTTGCTAACTCATCGTGTTCAAACACATCTTCATATAAGCATTCTGTGTATGTCACTGTATAAAAAGTAAAATAATTGCACACAGTTACCAAATTATAGGAAACTGAATCGTGTTAGTGTAGAACGACAAAACAATCTTTTCCCACATAGGATAGATGACAAACTAAAATCTATCCTCTACAGGATAGATATACAAGACAAAATTTTACTAATGTTCACTAATTTCTTTCTTCATTCTTTTCTTATTCAATACAATGGAAAATAACTTTAAATCCTGTATAATGCATATTTCCCATTCTCCTTACAGAGCAAATTTGTTAAAATTTAAATTTTTATGGAAAAATCAAAGAATAAAGAACTAGGGCAAAAATGGCTTGGAAATACTTTTTTCAGTACCCAAAGATTTTGAATGAAGACAGTAAAAAATAGGCAAAAAGATGCCAAAAATAACATAAAATGAAATTGTAAAAAACATCCCAAGTAAATTATCCTTATGTTTTCAAGTTCTTACAGGTAAGATTTTAAATTATCTAATTTAGGGTCTAAAAAAAAAGTTACCTTTTTTTAAATTTATATACGTAAACGCAGAGAACATTCAGTTAATCTGTGATTTTTGGTAACATTTAAGATTTACATAGGGTTCACCATTTAAGATTAAAATTCAGTAATCTTAAACTAAGACCTAGAAGTCTATTATCACCTTATACAGTAAAGAAAAGTTCATGAAAGAAACATTTTAGAGCACGGCATTGGAATTTATAAAACACTGTCTAAAAGAACTGCTGAGAAACATGGAACATGTAAGTACAAGGAAGAAGAGTACCAGCAAGTTAATAAAGTGTAAAATAACATTTTCTTAAAGAACATGTTATGTTTACCCCTTCCAGCACTAAAGTTTTAAGACTTCTAAGGAGCTGCTGTGACTCTCTCTATTCCCAACCAAAAACTCACTTGTTTGATGCGGTCTGGATTAACAGTGGTCTGAGGCTGTAGAATGCTGACAGGCTCTGTCTTGGCCACATTCTGAGGCATTTCTCGAATCTTCTCTGCAATGAAGCCATGAACTGCATTTAGTGCTTCGACTGTTCCCTGGATCAGACACACCCGCTCTGTAGTACCTGCAAATAAAAAAAGTTGATCTGAATGACGTGGATTCTTCAAGATCCCACAAACTGCTTCAATTAGGGCACAAAGATGGCACTCAAAAGTAATGTTGCAAAACCAAAGAGCAATACGTTCCTAAAAGTAAAAATTAGGGATTTCCTAAAGACAACATACTGATGAAGTGAAGATATTTCAAACAACTCTTATTTGTGCAGATCCCACAATCACTAACTTCCCAAGTCAGCCTGGATAACATCAGTTAGAATACTCATAACCTTCTTCCAAAATGAAATTATTCTGTTTGTGCTACAAAAAATCCACACCACTTTTTATTTATTGATTTCTTAATTAAAAATATATACGGGATGGCTAAAGATGGATGCAGAACTGCGGAAAAATACTTCCTCGATTTTTTTTTTTTTTTTTTTTTTTGTGCTCAGGCTGGTTTTAGGTGATTTTATATGGCTTTACTCCATAGCAAAAAAGGACTATTTTACATATCAGGTTACAGCTTGATACATCCTCACTAAAGAAATAATATAAAACCCCCCAGTATTGATCCTAAGGATAAAAGTATGACACTACACTGAAAAAATCCATGTTCTGTATTCCACGTATCAAACCACTTAAATAGGTTGCAGAAAATCAGTTTTGACTTGAAAAACAGGATCTAGCAGGAGTTGGAAAAAAAAAACCCAAATCCCCCAAAATTCAAAAGCAACTTTAAAAGGAATATTGTAGTTTCCAATTTCATTCTGCAGGAATACCAACATAAGACAACCTAGATGTCCAAGTAAAACTGCTTTAAAATTTTACATAATACATACTTTCAAAAACACATTCTTTACACTTCCAACACAGACAATTGAATGATTTTCATCACCTCACTGTTGCCTTCAAATACTAGTAGAACAGTTCTACTAACAGAGGACAATTATAACATGAACTACCAAGATATTAGTGTATTCCTAAAAATATAATAATACCATAGTACTGATTGTGTTGCAAAGACATGTCAGATGCATATGTCTATTCAATGTCAGTGCATATTTTGCTTCAAGACCATGGGGAGGGGGAGCAAAATAAAAAATTTGAGCCATGGAATTAGCACAAAAATAAACCTATTAAATTTTCTGTTGACATACTCCTAGTAAATACTAAGTAAGATCACAAATTAATCTTTTCTCACATAAAATTCATTCACTCTACCTAAGAAAATGAAAATGACAATGTAATGTCATGATGTGGCAAATACTAACAAGTTTGCAACAATTTCTGAAGTTGACAACATGTCAGTTGGCCTCATTTCCACTGTACAATCTGCATGGTATCACATAGATTACAGAAATTTACCAGACTGGTAAGCAACCTTCTCCCTAAAATTCCCCTCCTATGAATTTTATGTCTACATAATCAATTGTTACCAACTCATCTTAAGATATGCTCCTTACAAGAGTGTAACATAGGCTTTAACAGAGAATCGTACGATAACCTTAGGAATTTCCAACAAAAAATTTGGGTTTTATTAGCAAATGCTCCTCACCGTCTTCTGTGGATGATCTCTAATATTAAATATTTTATTACCTAATGATGAAGGAGCACACTAAGAGCCTTGCCAGCTTTTAAATTAACGTATTCACATATACTTAAAATCTGATTTTTATCTTAAGTATCACGCAATACTGAAATTCAACCATGTGGTAGAAGTGCTACAGCAAAAAACAGGGAATAAGAAACTCAATTTTTCTCCATCAAAATATGTTATTTAAAAATAATTAAAATTAGGATTAAAATACGTCAACCAATATTTCAAAATATGTCAGATTATTAATCCTTGATATAAAATATAAAATTAGAATGCTTACAGCCTTAACAGCAAGTTATAAAAGTCTCCCAATCAAATGCATATTTCTCAAGAGGAAGCTTTTTTAAATATTTTTGTGACCTCTTACAGCATCTTTTCAACAAATCAACTTCAAAACACAGCTGATTTTCTTTTCCGAGTGCTCTGTCAGAAAAGGGAGTTTGAATGCCATGAGTGAAAGTCACCACAGCAAATGAGACTTGGTTCCTAGACAAAGCTTTCTTAATGCCTTTTTTCTTTTCCTACTTGGCTCCCTCCCCCTTTTGCAAACATTGCTTGTGGTTTCTGCGTAAAGCAATCCAGCTCAAAGAAAATGCTCTGGGGAGTCTTTACAAGGTAGTATTAATTGTCTCCTAAATGATGAGAAGTGAGGTGGACTGATCAATGCAGCTAATGCAAGTGTTCTCTAGGTCAGCAGACAACACACTGAAACAAAACACAGATCAGGTTACGGGGGAGCTACCGGAGCGTCATTCACAAAGCACTTAACAGGGATGGCTTCTGTCAAAATACTTGAACGGAAAACAGTCAGTGCTAAATAGGAATTTCGTTAGACCTGACTTTAAGTGACTAAAGGGTATCTTGCAATCTGTGTTACTCTAGAAGGTACAGCATAATAAAAATATGCTGTATGTCATACTCCAGACCAAACATGCTACATTTTAGCATGTATAAACTAGGATGTAGTAGCAGAAATCATTGTTCCATGAAAAAATAAAATTGTGCAAAAACACATTTCACACAGAGTTAAAGTTTTAAATTGCACATTTGCTTTGACAGTTATGTACACAAAAAAAAATTAAAAATTATTAAAGTGTGGAGAAATTGTACACCTATACAGTTTGGAATTGTCTTAATCTTTTGAAGCGATGTTGTCATATTCCTTCACAACTGAAGTAGCTTTTCACTCAGATACCAGATTACAATAATTTACAAGAACCATGCAAAAGAAAAACTGCCAGCTACATGACCAACCTGGATAGCAAAAATAAGCCTATGAATTGCTAATGCTAGTGAAATTTCTGTCATTTTAAGAGCTTTTAGGCTCCATTAGTGTATGAATTAAAGTGTCAGATTGCTTATAATTTTAAGTTAGCAGTTTTATCTAATCCTTTTCTCATGTTTCTGTGAATGAAAGCTCAGTCATCTATATACATACTTTTTGTCACATGATTTTCAAAATCTGTATTTAAAATACATATCTACTTTTTGAAATAGCTGACTCAAAGAAAATCAAATTACCAAAAATCGCTGCCCTTATTTATGCTAAGTATAACCAATAAAAAAATATTCTCTTTTTAAAAATTATTTTCAATTCAGTTAGGTGTTAGGGTCATGTATTGCACACTGCCTTTTACATATGAAGATATAAAACGTAGACAAGAGAACAAAAATTTTGACACAGATAACGGTCAAATGTAGAATAGGTGATCATCAACCCTGTACATTAAATAAACCCTTAAAATACATTTTCATGTATGTTCAATAACAACAAAATCCATGCCAGAAATTTTCATGGGGCTATAAATGGGAGAAAAACTATCTGAAAAAATGTTGAGTTGTTGCTAACATCATTTAACGTTTATTTTTTTCTAAGGAACTCAAGTAAATTACTTTTCAGCAAGTGAAATGTCATTTCTTTCCCCTTATGTTAGAATCCAAATTCAATTTGAATGTGTGGGTTTTAACATTTCCTTATCAAATAAGAGGCAGAATCTAATTGCACAAAAATCTTCTGTCTGTAGAGTCACCAAAAACTTATTTGTAAAACCATCAGAGAAAAAAGGAAATCTCTATCTGTTCTACAGTTCCATGGGAGAGGGAAAAGTGAAACCATTTACCAGGCATCACACAATTTAGAGGAAAGTTAGCAAAAACTTCTTTCAATATCTAATATATTAGGACTAAAACATAAACAGGCTTGCAATAACTTTATTTTAATAATTCATTTTTCCTTCTACCTCATGTAACTATCTAAAATTTTACTTCTGGCAAATATCCTTGGACATCACAGTAACTTTTTGAAGAACTTCAAAACAACATACCACGATTTTTCTCTGAGAATGTTATTTACTTATTGGACAACTGATACAGCTTTTAAAGCAACCATTAGAATAAATGTCAGGAGATGCAACAGGATAAACAATCCTGATGCTTTTGATGTTTGTATTTCTATACTTAACTGGCACACATCTATACATGGTTGCCACTAAAATTTAAAATGCTTGCTTAAAGACTCTGATTCAATGTGTAGGAGTTCTTCTGTACTCACAGAAATGCTCACTTAATGTTAAATGTGCTTCTGTATTTTAGGAAAATAACAAACATTTCTCAGCTGAAATGTTTTGGGGAATGTATGGTACCTTTCAGAAACCTCTGCGTTTATATGAGTCTATAAACTTTACACGGGGCTTTTACGTCAATCTTAAAGAGAATTTGAAAACCTAAAAAGTGCAATGCAATAGCAGCCCAGGGTAATCCCAACACATCCGCTAATTAAATCTCCTTGTATTTTTCCAGTGTACCATACCAGTTTATTTGATACAAAAAGGGAGAACCTGTGAGAGGAGCCAAAGTTAAAACCTTAACTAAGTAAAAGCTGCACTACAGTCTCTCATCAGCTGATTTACACTAAGCTTTTTGTTTGACAACTCCCAGTACAGCACTCCACTAAGCCCAATGTCCCATACATGCATTTTTGTGACCCACAACCAACTGGCTGGTAGAGTGGGATTCTATGTAACAACACACAGACTAAATCAGCCAAAAACTGATCTTGCAAACCCCTTGATAAAATCGGACTGAGCTTTGACACCATTCCCAAGCAAACTAAAAATTGTCAGTGACTTGCTTAACATGAAATTCTGATAAAGGCTTTCTTGGATGTAACATTTCCACTCAACATTTGCATAAACCTTCAGAAAATGAAAGTCAGAAAATAAAAATTTCTTTATTCAAATGCATTAGAAGCATCTCACAATGCCTTAGACATGGAAAACCTTTGCCATATAAATGATAAAATTTACAGTCTTAAATGCAACACATAAGAACATCCCAGAGATGTGTGAAGTGTTGCAGAAATCTCAACAAGACAGTTTTCTCCTTCAGTTCTTATCTCTCTCCCATTCTTCTTACTTTCTCAACAGAGAATTAACTGGTATTAACATAGAGTCTGTACCCATATTCCTTACTGACAGAAAGGCGTCTCAAAGCAAAGCCTGATGATCTCATAGACTTCCCAAACTGAAAGGGGAAACAAGGGTTGGTAGAAATTCTAGGGCATTGATGTTCTGCTCTTGCTTTCATCCAGACAAAATAATCCTGGAACTACTTACACAGAGCACTCACACAAATAAGGGTGTGTTCACAGGAAGCCCTCCCTACTACACTTAGCAGAAGAACCTGACTGCTGAACTCCTGTTGATAACACATCTTTTAGGCATGACATATGGACAGCCATGCACACACATGTGCACATACATATTCATACCCACATATATACCAACTTGTTTTGCTGTAATTGAATAAGTAACAATATTGAAATGGATCAAGTTTAAAATTCTGCAAAACTTATGAAACGTATGAATCCTCAGAGTTATATGAAAACAAGTTTACAATTCATTGCAATTTGGTCACAAGACTGAATTACATGAATCCAGGTTTACCATAGTAATGACTAAAGAAACAGATTATTCCCACGTGAGTGAGAAAGCATGGGAATTAAAAAAATTCAAACCTCATAACTATTAAAGGTTTAGAAGAGATGATGATTCATCTTACAAAGCAAACAATCCCTCAAATATAAACTGTTCTGTTATGTATCAACTAAGGCTTTGATGATGATTTCCCAGAAATTTAGATACATAAAGAGAGATGAAGAATTACTAATTGTTACTATACTGTCATGTGTAAGAGACAGGATTGCAACTACTTCTCTTTGTTTAAGAGTTATTCATAAAAAAAAATAAAGGTTCCACGGCAAATGGTGGTAAATGTCTCCAAAACCAAACAAAAAGGTCAGAGACTTTTTTCTTTCTATGGTTTTATGTAGGAGTGCTACTTAGATGAGAAATACTTAGAGAGAAGGTATGTGTGCAAATTAATGCCCAAATGCTGCAAAGAAAATGAACATACTCTAATTATGTTTTGGGAAAGCATGTTTCTGGAAAATAAAAGCTCTGGAAATAAGAAAGCCCTAAAATCATGGACAGAAGCACTACATTTTTATTAATTTTGTTTTGGGAAATGTTTTAATGTCTTAATATATTACTTGTAAAATTATCTATAATGAACGAACTACTGTTTACTCAAACTAAATCCACCTGATTGATTCCATCATAACATTTACATTGAGAAAAAAAGGGGAATATAAAACACAGAATTTAAACAAAATACAAAATCATTACATTTAATCATTGCTATTTACATATTCCACCAATTGAAAAAAATCACATGAGTTCAGGTCCCCTAACTGCCTGGTATTCTCTGTTAACAAAAAAAAATCTGCTTCATTTTGTCTTCCTAACATTGGTAATATGGTCGATAGATTTCAATTCTCTTCTGATTTTTTTCCAAAAGGAAAGGGCTCACCATTATGATACTTCTTAATAATGTAATATAACAATCTGATTATTCAAGGATTTTTTAGATTACCAGTGCCTGGAAATTAGTATCAGTAAGCATCTAAATAATTAAACAGTTAATAAAAATCCAGTAGTGAAATTTAGTGAAAATGTGAAAGTCTATGATAAGTAAAGCTTTCAAAATAATTTTAAAAAAAGCACACACAGTACTACCAGAAGGCCATATCTGCTGGAGAAAAGAAAGTAACTGACCTTATTTTCAGAAGATGACCACAGAACAGAAAGAAAAGAAATAGCATGTGTTTTTCAACATATCTGGAATGAATTTTTTTCTTAACAAAAGAACATGAGGCAATTTTTTCCTACAAAGTAACGTTCAGTTGACAATTACTGCTTTTATACTATGCTATAGCAATATGAACCTTTGTTCATAATGCCTCCTACACGTACAATTACCAAACCAAAGGGAAAAAACCCGCCCATTTAAACAGTAAAATACATACTCTCAGAAATTGTAGGAACTGATACATCTCATAATTTAGAGTGGTAATGGCTGAAACCACAAAGGGAGCTTTTCTCCTTAAAAATATTTCTCAAGTTCCATAGTTTAAAAGCCTGTGAAAAGCTTTGGGAAATCCTCCTGGATAAGCTGAGCTGCTCAAGAAATCAAATCACATAATACAATCACTGCCATTTATTTGTTTAGAGGAAGTAAACCCCAAACTTCAGGTAAAAGAGCTATAGTCAAAGTTTAGATTAGAAATTCTACTAAAATATTTGTAACTGCATGTATATTTTTTTTCCACATATTGCAGGTAAACACTGACAGTGATCAGGGCTCCCATTGTCATGCAGTCTGTTTGTATGGGCCTGTTCTGGATGTATGCTATAATGGTTCTCATTGTGATGCAGTCATTGTAGCATACATCTGGGATAGGCCCATACAAATCACATTCTTTTTGCATCTAGCTCCTTCTTTTTTCATCTCTAAGTGCTAGTCTAATTCCATGTTCTGCTCATGGTAGATTTTATATGCTGTATTTTTAATTAAAACCATAGCTCCCCAGCAGCGGACTCTAGTTCAGGGTTTATACGGTAAGAAGGTAGGAAGAGTTTCTGACTACTGGTCAAACGTTCAGTCTGTCACACTTATTTTTCTTTGTCTTCCTAGCTCCTTCCTGATTGCCAGATTGTAACCCTTTTATAGCATGTCCTGTTGATTTTCTATGAATGACATTTAACTCCCACTAAATGTAGTTTTCTAGAATTTATGCACTGGGTCCAATGTAGCTGATTACGAAAGGCAGGGACGTCCATGGACAGTGCACCCCATCTGCCTTTAGATGGAATCATCCCAAAAAGATAAGAAGTTCTCACCCTTAATTATACAAGGAACAGTAAGTATTAGTTTAGATTAGATGGAGGGCTCCTCAAAGGCTCACTACATACACACATAACACGATACTGTTTTCCAGAGACTGCTACAACATAAATAGTGAATTACTCTTATTACTAAAGCTATAATAATTACTATAGCAACATCAAAAACATTAGCTGGGTGTAGGAATAAAGCATTACATAAAATGATTTTCATGCAGTAAGAGGTAAACCGAAGTTTAATGAAGAGATATTTTCCTCAAAAACAAATGTCACACTCATTTCTGCCCACCAGAAGATTTATATAAATTCATAAATATTTTGTCATGTAATATTTCTACAATAAAAAGCAGTAGAAAACGTTATGTAGGCAGAACTGTTTCTAAATAGAACTTTTTCACAATTTCTTGCACTGGATGACAGTTGCTCTATCTCTATTTTTATAGCTACACATTCTTTTTTCCTAAGCACTCAAAAATCCCTGCTTCACAGGTATTTGCTGAACTATTTTCATTCTTGTACAAAATTACTTTTAAAATGGCCCAAGGTAGATATAATGGCCCTGGGAAGTTCGGTATCAGTGAGAATCAGATGAAGTGAACAAAAGATTGCCTGCCAGTACTGATTGAGCCAGACAGGAGCCTTTTTAAAAGGCCAGTCATTTTGTGACTATTTTCAACTATTCAAAAGAATAATGCAATAATTTAGTGTTTATACAAATGGTACAACATTTCAATGTGTTTATTATTTTTATTATTGGATTTGAAGGAAGGAATCTGCATCTCAAAGGACTCCAAGGCAAAAGAGTTTTTCCACTGCTACTTTTCAAGAGTCATCTCATGGGCTGGACTTTCTAATTAATTTGAGTAAGTTACTGATGCTCACATACTCCTCCGTGGCCGTGCTGTGCAGTAACACAAGAAAAAACTGTACAGAATTAAGAACCTCTCCTGAGGTTCTTCTCCTCAGTAGGCACACAAGACAAGTGTACCTCTAAAAATCAGACTCTCTACAGATACAAATACATGTGAAATTGTCTCCTTTCTCTTTTTGCCTGAGAGCCCATTTTATAGGATGGCAGCACATTTATAAATGAAGAATGTGAACTTCAAGAATGGTACTTAATCTGTGCTAACTGCCTGTATGAATTCTGTACAAGGAATGGCCCTGCTGTTGACAATCTTTTAAGTCTGTTCCCTTCCCTAACACTAAGCCAGGGATGCTCATAAAGCTTCTCTACTTCAGCAGCAGAGGAGCACCGCAGGTACGTGTGTTGGGGATGGGAAGGAAGGAAGGAGCAGTTGCTACCCCTCTGCTCTTCCCTTTTTCTCCAATTGCAGAACTTCTTTCTTGTTTCAGGAAAGAAGTTGAAGCTCAGTAATTCTGATGAGGGAAGAGACAAATATTGACACCATTCCAAAGCCCCCATACCACTTGGTACTACAGGATTTAGAGCCTTAGGGATAGGCACTCCTGCAGCAGGATCACATTGGCCAGCAAGAGTTGGATTATTGAAGAACATTTATGCTTACAAAAACTTATGATCTCTTATCCCTAGAAATAACAGCATCAGAGTGGGTGGTAGTGCTCTGATATGCTTTTTTAATATTATTGTGACAGGCTTAGATGGCATCATTTATTCAAATAAAGTATAATTTTTCACATTCATTAGCAAGCCAATGAATGGCAGTAATGTACATTAAACTGAACATGGGTGTGCAAGTGCTCTAAAGCATTTATATGCCTGAGAGGCCTAACAACCCTTTGCCTATTCTTTTTTTTTAACCCCAAAATTACCTGCCACCTATAATGACTTTTTCTTGCCCTCAGAACTTAATTACTTGTGGAGTCTTTCAGATTTTCATTATTCACTAGCCATGCTCACACATCCTTTGTGGGGGAAAAAAAAAAGAAAAGAAAAGGTGTCTTTGGATTGTGGAGAGAATACCTAGAAAATGTTAATCTGTGGAAAAGGTGCAGTATTGATGGCTTGCTAAGATTTGGAATGCAATTTAAATGTTAACAATGTGCATTTTCAAGAATACATTTTAAGTGTCAGTAAACAGAGAAAAGTAGTTAAATTTTCACAATATGAAAAGTATCCTATGAAAATAAATTGAATGGGAAGATTAATTTTAAAATTTGTACATCCAAAGCACTGGCAGTTGAAGATTTTTAATAACTCTTAACTAACACTATTTAACACCAAAGGAGTTGTCTAAATTGTCTAACAGGAGAATCGACTGGAAATAGCAAAACTTGAGGAAAAGGCAGGAGAAGAACTAGCATCAATCAAATAATTTACAAAGGCAGAATGCCTACCAGTCAGTAATACATTCTGACTCAAATATACAAAAAATAAATATACCCCAAAATAAACACAGCTCAACTTTTTCAATTAAAAAAATTCAATCAGAAGAATGATTGCATATAAGCATATCCATGTTTTATGCCTTTTTTGATGCAGGTATTTGAAATATGTCTAGCACATGTTTCTGGATGCAAATAAATATAAAGGACATTAAAAATTGTTCTCTCAAGTGAAACAGGTTCAACTACGAACAACTGCAAATTAAGAACTGTGTACTACTTCAAGGCAAAAGCCTAGCATGAAGCATTCATTCTAGTCTAGAAATAAAAAAGTTGCAGTAAGTAGTTTCTAATCACAAACAGAAGCAAGAAAAAATAAAGTGAAAACCGTCCACTGATATCTTGTCATTTTTGAGATTATATTTCACAGTTATAGAGAGCAATATTCTTTTGTGAAACTTTAATTTGTGCTTTCCCAGAACAAGGCACAGAGAGAAAAAAGCTTTATCAATAACAACATATCCTCTGTTTTAACAGCATAGAGAATGTTCCTAATGCGGTTATTGACCAAGTGTATTAGAATTATGTCAGGTTCTAAAATCTGCCTGTTTTTCTCCAAATCTAATTTTAGGTATTTCTCCTTGAAACTAATAAACCAGCCCAAAATAAAAATGAAATTCCTATGGATTCTGAAATATTTTTTAGCACTAAAGAAACATGGAGAATTGTAAAATATGTATAATAGCTCAATAATAGACTAATACATCCTAAAATGGGAAAAAACCCAAATGCAGTAGAATCCTTATTCTTTGATCATTCATGAGATTTTGCTTTAAGTCAAGGAAATTGTTTTTGCCCATTTGAAAAAGAATTTACCAGCCTAATTAGATATTTTAATCTTCTCTCAAACCATTTAATCCATGGATTGTTTTCTCCTGGATGATACAAAATGCACTTCTAAATTTTTTTTTTCTCTTACGAAAAAGCAAGATCAGAATCATGACAAAAATAACATCAAAAAATCCAAGTAATTTCATGATGCTGGAATTAATAAAGCCTATTTCCCTACAGATTTGCATCTTTTTAAGGTAGGAAGATGCAGTCTCTGACAGAAGCTTTTCCCAAAGTTGTCTGGGGACAACAAACATAGGCATAAAGGAATGTCTTCCTCTAGGAGAGGATTTCATGGCATCATTCTCCAACCCTAAGATGCTTTTCTTTTAAATGCTAGTAAGAATTTTATTATTATCTGAGAGAAATTTATCTCTTTGTCAAATGCAGATCATGTTCATAACGGGTCCAATGTTGTTTCACAAAAACATAGGGCGAGGTAACACTGAGACTGATCAAACAAATCAAGTGTCTTGTTTAAAATTGTTCTGATCATCATTCAGAAGGAACAGTATATGCATATATTAATAAAAAATCAAAATTAATCTATTATGCATTTGTGTATTTAGTCCTTTTGTATGTTTTTGATAAACTGGGAATGGTACATTTTGAACATTCCTTTCGATGAAGTGTGTAAACCTTCCTTACAGTCACAAATGGCACCCTTAGAAATATGTTTATGAAACAAAACACAGGTCTTTAAAGGAACTCTTGCAACTCTAATTCCTCCTGAGTACTGAGCAAGTATCCTGCGTCAAGTGTAGAAAATGGATATTTACTTCTACTGAATTTGCATTTCCTGCTCAGAACACGTGGTGGAATGTTTTGTGTGCCATGATACTTCCATGCTGATATCAAGATCACTCTGAATCGTATTCATGACAGCTATATTCAAATAGGAAAAATTATGAGATCATAATCATAGTTCTCAATCCCTGAATTATTCCCAGTTTTTTGTACCACTCCTAAGAAAACATACTGCAGACTGTAGGGTTCTAGATATGGTCAAATGATAGAAACAATAGGAAAAAAGGCAGCAAGTAATAACTGAGGTACTTAGCATGTACAAAGGAAAGAAAAAATTATTTAATAGGTCAATACCAAATTGAACAAATAAGAGGAAAAAGAAACACCTTAAACAATGGATTGAACAACTAAATTATGAGATATGCAAATAAGGTTAAATGTAAGTTTTCAAATACAAGATAAGCAAAAAATAAACCACATGACTGTTGATTATGATGCACCTAGTTATTTGGTCCTTTTTAATTTCTACACTGTTTTTCACTGCAGCATTTGGTGTAATGCTGCATTTTGTTTGCCTTAGTAATCATGAATATTACATGCATTGCGCTCAGTTTTAGAACATGAGCCTTTCTATATTTGTATGTTTCTTGTTAACGTGCTATGGAATTCAAAACCAATGGGACTTTGGGACCTTAATTTAAGCCTGTGGCAATGAAGATGCAGCTGTTCATTTATAAGCAATCATCACAGATACAGAAGTTTTAAGATTAAATTTCAAATGCCACTTTCCCAAACTTTTAAAATTATTAAATTATAGCAGAATCAGTGCTATTTTTATTGAGAATTATTTTTACTCGTTAAGTTTTTTCCAAGTTTAAAATCAAACCAAAGTAATTTTACATAGCATTCCACCTGAGCTTGCACCATGTTAGAATTGCAGATTAAGTATTAGTATTTGATTATTATTGTAATGTTTACTTCTCACATACATAATTATAATATATCATCAACCATGACCCACTCAAGAGTCTTTTGAAGTTGGCATTATAAATTTTATTCTACATTCACCCAGGTGCAATTCAACACTGCTAGCACAATTTATTTAAATGAAACTTCTCCTATCTTTGAATCAAATAATTATAAAGTAGTGTTATTTATTGGTCTTATAGAAATGCCCCAAATAAATAAAGGTATAAACCAAGAAGATTACTTTACCAACATATGAAATCTACATATCTGTTGACATCTACAGATAATATATTAAAGGGTCAACATTGATCAAAGGTCTGGAGAATCTCTTTTACAAGGAAAGGCTGAGGGAGCTGGGCCTGTTCAGCCTCAAAAAGAAATGAGTGAGAGAGGACCTCATCAGTGTGTCTAAGTATCTAAAGGAAGGGTGCCAAGAGAATGGATCCAGGCTCTTCTCAGTGGTGCCAAGTAATTGGACCAGAGGCTATAGGAAGAAACAAGCACAGAAAGTTCCACCTGAATGCGAGGAAGGACTCTTTACTGTGAGGGTGACTGCATACTGGAACAGATTGACCTGAGAGGCTGTGGAGGCTCCCTCACTGGAGACATTCAAGAACCATCTGGATGCAGTCCTGTGCCATGTGCCCTAGGATGACCCATTGTGGTCCCTTCCAACCTGACTTATTCTGTGAATGTATTTTTTTAACAGATATGATAGGATAGCTGTGTACCTGTGCTACAAGTTACATTTTCAAATAGGATACTCTATTTTATAGGATTCAGACAGTAATCCAGGGTGCAAAGGGCTGATCATGATGGAGTCTAGAAACTCTCTGAATTAGTGCCAAAGCTAAATTCCTGTGGCTAAAGTCCAAAGTTCTGCTGTATTAGGTGGCAACACCATATTACCATGGCTCTCTTTCTTGATAGCAACAGGAAGTCTCCTTAGGTGTGTAGAAGCAGTGGTGTTTAATCCCTCCTTAATATTTTGTCCTGAGTACAGCCTGTGAAAGAAAAGTTTTGTCTCCAATGGATACTAAGGTTCAACAAGATATTAGTCCCTTACAAATGCCCAAAAACTGTAAGACAAGAAACTTATTTTCCTCTTTCATCCCTCCTCCTTTATCCCATGAAATTTTTCTCTTCATTAAAAAAAAATTTAATATTGGAAGGCAGTGTTTCCTAAAGCAAGGCAGGCCTCCCAAAAGACAATCACCCAGGTTTTGCGATTTCCCTACAAAGAAATAGCTCTAGTTTCCTTTCCCTACAGATCTAGCCACTGACATGAAACTCTGCAGCAAAAATCCTCAAGGAAATGCAAGTAAAAATTGCAAAGTTTTCCAAAGCAGACAGGCTCCTTTCAAATGCAGTTTCACCTTTTCCTTGCAGACACACCGGGGACTTCGTTCAGTAACACCAGACAGACATAAAACGCAAATAAATGTGCAAAGACTAGAAAGGAGTGTGGTATAAGCTGTTGGTTGAGAAAAATGGTACCATAAGAGTGCAACATCTAAACCCATATGATCTGGGCTGCTGTAGATGCCACACACTCAACTAGGTGAGAATTTCTGAAGTAGGGTAGGCTAGGATTTTCTACTCTTTTGTATGTTTCTCAGAGCTCTCCCTTTTCTACCCTGCAGAAGCTCTCCACGGTGGCGGACAAAATCAGAGAGAAATACAACCAAAAAGACACCTATTCTTTTTGTACATTTATTTACATTGATGAGCCATCACCAGGAGAACTGCTTTCTCACTATTAGCTAAGTAAAATTTAAGCAGCATAAAATATTCACAAGTATGAAGACAGCATTAGGAGCTGAATGCCTAAGAGCTGTATTTCCTTATTTGTTATATCCCAAGCCCTGGAACATACAATTCAGAATACAGGTAATTAAAGATTCTGTACCTCTCAAAATTTTAGCAAGACACACTATTTTGTTGTATTACTTGGACGTAGGTATTGCTCACATTATTAAAGACTGTTTCGTATGGTATGTATTCAAAAGAAATCTAAGCTTAAAATTCATGCTTCAACTTTGTCTTTTCCTGATGTGTATATAGAACCATGTAGATATAAACTCTGAAAGAAATTTATTTTAGTTTTTTTAATGTTAGCATCAAAAACTTTAAATGCCACATATCTTGATTTATGCTAGTCAGACTGCTTCAGAGTTCTGGCTCATTGGTGTAAATTTTATTTTCCCTAATCAGTTTTATTACTTTGTCCTGTTAGAAGTGTTTTTCTTTCCAAGTTGACTCTAAATTGAATATCTTAAAGGAAACCCCCTCAAGATAATTCCCTGATGCAGTCACTACAAAGTGGTTATAGTGGTAGCATGTAAATGACTACAATGCTGATGCTCATTCCAGAAACTGAAACATCACCTGACTTCTGTCAGAGTGAAGGACTTGGCAAGAAATTGTAACATGCAGAAATTTTATGTGCTGGTGGCGATTAGAGGTCATTGTTCCCAACTAGCAATTTGAACCCTGCTCAACTACCTAATACAGATCTACCCACGATGCAAGTCATGAAAAGCTCCCAGGAAATGTGCATCTCAGATCTCCAAAGTGATAACCAATCAGAAAGGAACCAAAAAAGGTCTTCTTCTGCTCTCTGGGTCTTTACATGAGCAGGCAAACCGAGCTTGAAGTAACCAAGGTTTTTCCATCCATTACTCAATAATATCTTCTAAGACAGTTGCTATTCAAATGCTTAAGGAATAAGTTCTAAGTAGTGGTATGGCTGAACAGCCCTGTTAAAAAAAAAAAAGGCAGCCTGCAGGAAATCCAGAAGGACAAACCTCCAGAATTTAAAAAAAGATCACCAATGAAACCAGCTTTCCTTTTGGGAAAAGTTCTGTATCATGTTCACACACAAGACAGAGATATTTAACAAAAAAAATTCAACTGTATTCTAATTATAAACAAGAATACCCACAGACATCACTGGCCTAAGACAGCAAGGATTCAGAACAAACTTTTGTGCTTACAGTATTTCCTACAGTACGCAAGATAACAGTAACTTTTCTAATCAACACTGCAGTATCTCATCTAACAGGTCACCTGGAGGATATGGAAAAGTAGAGTGAATTACAGTTCGATGAAAATCCACCATAAAGGATTCAGACAGTTTTTTGGCTTTGGTTTTTTTTTTTCAGTATCGAAAGAAGAACACTATATTCTTTAGATCTTGGAGGTTTATTAAAGCAAATGGATGTCAAAAAGAAAGTAGGCCAATCAAAAATAAAAAGGATGAATGTAAGGCATTGCTTTGTCCATGGGGAAAGAGATATTTTTATATAATTTTATATAATTTTTTATTTTATTTTTATATAATTTACATATGTATAGATACATACAGACCTCTCTAGAAATATTTTTTAAGTAAAAAAAGAGCTGCTGTCTACATTTCTTTAAATCTTTAACATCAATGGCCTAATAAGAAAAACAGATGCAGAGAGATAGAAGCAAAAAAATGCAAAAAACAATAACACATATTTGATAATGCTAATGTCTCAAGTCTTTTCAAATCAACTACCAGGCATTCTTGCAACTACCACTATAAAGCTCCACTGCCATTGTCTCTGACTAAGAAGTATTTAATATAACAACTAAAGGGCAAATAAGGAAGCAAAACAGCCCAGTAGCTGCCACTGCTCCTTCACTCTGCCTAAAATAAATAATTGGATAGGACATGATTAAACAGAATTACGTTAACAAGTATAGTTTACATGCACATATTTTCATGCATATAAATAAGAGGCAATGCCATATCGTCTCTGTCAGGAAGTCACCTTCATTTGCAAGGATGTGAATTTGAGCCACATAGCTCCTCAGTGGATCAAAATTAAAATGGAAGCAAATCAATTTCGTAATTATTAATATAATAGACAAGAACTAGGGTGGTGAGCCATCAATTCTAATTAAAGGCTGCAATTAAAGGATACTTCAATCAATCATCTCTCTGAAAGTATACTCTATTGATTGCTACATTAATTATTAAAATCATATTAAAATAAAAATCAGATTTAGTTATCTGCCAGCTACTTCAAGATAATATTCTGAGTCTTACAACTAAAGGAGTGACATCATATCTAGGACTAAAATTTCTTTTTTTTTTTTTTTCTGTAAAGAATCCTTAGAAAGGATACACAAGAATTTTACTTTCTGACTCAGTCTATTAACTCCCCATGGCAGTCCTTTAGGACTTTCTTTTCCTCCCTGTATTTGTCAGAATACCTATTTGTGTCTTGTGTACTTCAAGTATACATACATATCAGACAATCCTAAACTAGGTATTTTAAGAACTTTTGACACAGGTAAAACCAAGACCTAGCTGTAAAAGTAATAGGGAGAAATGTTAAAATACATAATTTTGCAGTTCAAACTGAAATAAAGACAGATGAAAAACAGAGTTCATAGTTAATGGCAACAATTTGGTACTTGACTCAGTCATGTTTTATGTTCCTGTGAAGAAAAAGAACATAAATAAGAAAGTAGTTGAAAAGACGATGAAGATAATTGAATCCTGACCACAAAATTCAAGTTAAAGGCAGTCTCAGTTAAGAAAAACACAGAAAAGATTGAAGTAAATAGATTGTAAGACACAAAAGAAGCCAAGGTATGGGTGTGGCAAGTAAGAGTTGTGAAAAATTCCATCCCACCTTAGTCCTTGCATAAACATCTTTTTACTCCGGTATGACAAAACCATAAAAAGCCCCTTCCTGAATTCTTAAGTACATATGTTATCAGTATTATCTCATACACTTTCTTAGTATCTGCAGCTAACATAATGACAAGAAAGTAATTTACAGTTGAAACCCTTTTGATTTCAACTGCACAATTACAGTACCTAGTGTATCAACACAATTGCTTTGTTACCTAATCCAAACAATCCCTAAAGTGTTATTTAAATGTTGCCTGAAATGAAAAGACTGCCAGATGCTTTCAAAGACCATAGGCCCTTGACTTTGAAAGAGCTGAGCTACAAAAGCTAAGACTATCTCCATAAAATCTTGAATTTGTAAAAACTTGTTCCAAATTGTCGAATTCCACAGTTAATTTTCAAGTTGATAATTGTATCGGCAGGTGGCCAGGCTACAGAAATCTATGAAGTTATGACTGCCACCCACTGCTCTGCAACTATGGTCTGTAATCAGGAGAAAAAAAAATAAAAAACACAGGAAGGGAGGAAAGGAAGAAAAAGAAAGGAAAATTTTTGATAATAAAGTATCTTATTTTATTAATCCATTGCTTATGCTAACAGAAATGTAAGCATAACCAAAACCTAGAAGATAAAAATTCCAGCTGCTTCTTCAAAAATAAAGATCAAACCTTACAAAATAAAGTAAGGTTTTAACTAAAGAATTTAACTAAATATCTATCAATCAAACTTGCTTCTCTTAATTGTGTTCCACCAACCTTAGCTTCCTTTGAAAGTCAAGTAAGTAACAGCAGGCGATAGCAGCAGGTGAGAGGGAACAGGCGATGGCAGCAGGTGAGATTCACCATAGGTGTCGTGCAGCCTGGCTGAACGCACAAACACAGGGTTCAAAAACCTGCTCTTGATTTAGACTCACCAGATTCAGTTTAGTAAAATCACTACAAAGCCAGGAATTTTTCCATTGAGAATATACCTCTTCAGAAGGTAGAAATTTCCTAAAACATCTTGGGAAATTAATTAATTACCTTCACCCTTTTATACTAACCTTCTATAATAAAGTCCACATTTACGCGGTGTTAAATTCTTTAAGATTACATCTACATCATATAATCTAAACACATTTAACAAAGACAAATACAAAGAGTACTTTAAAGGAAATTATCTCTATGGATTTATGATTTCAGACAAAATATTTCACAATGAATATCAAAAGTGTTCCAGGTCACTTATCCTTTGAGTTATCTATTTAGAAAATTTAGGCAGTAGTTGATGGCAACTAAGAACTCTTCTTGGCAACTTCTTTTTTTTAATTGCCATGAGTTATCAATGCTTACAAAAAATTACTAAAAATTAGGAAAATACAAGCATAATGTTTATTATTATAAAGACAACCACAATAATATATTGAAGTTTTTTGCAAGAACAAATGCACTGAAATCAAGCTAGTTATTAAAATTCCTTGCCAGTGTGGGAAGAATGTTTGTACATTTATATAAAAACAGCAAGCTCAAAAAGTACCTTTAAAATAATTACCGAGGGGAGGAAGAAAAGTATTACAACAAAGCAACAACTAAACAACTATTATCAATTTATGCAGCAGGACTATTCTGGTCCTCCAAGTGCCTCAGACTACTCCAGGGACAGGATTTTAAGAGCAGTTACATTTGTACAGTAACTGATGCGTTCAGTTTTCCTCACAACAGTGATTACAATGGCTCAGAGAGAGTTGTCATGCTGAACGCAGTTAATCATCGAGGATTAGGCAAGCTGGCTTACAAAATTCTGGCTTCTCCTATCATATGAAATTACTTCAAAAAATTAAAACTATACAAAATCTGATTGAACCAGTTATTGGCAGCCCTCAAATTTGACTGATTTTGCCATGAGATGTAGGTATCTACATGAAGCCCAAGATGTACAATTTAATATACTGGGAATGAAATCCACTTACCAAGTCTTACTGTAACTTTACACCCTCTGTACATGATGCCAGTAATATTTTTACACCTCATTAAACAAAGCTTTTCTTTGTTTGGTTTTTCGGGGGTTTTGTTTGGGGTTGGTTGTTTGTTTGTTTTTAAAGTCACTTTTGTTTGGTTTTGTTTTTTAATCAACCACAGTTTTTTTACAAAACTATTTCTAAAGCTGTTTCTACAATAACATTAATTTTCAAAGATACACAATCACATAGTCTGGTACACACATTGTAAGCAGAGCCAGAGAAAGTATTAAAACCAGCAGTAATGATTCTTATATATTTTTCTTTTTGTCTTTGAAAAACAGTACCGTTTATGCTAGGAAATACTGCAGGTATTTGAGTATAATTCTTACCAAAATGCATTTAAAAGCAGCTTTGTTAGTTTACGATTAGTTTTAAAATCATTCACTTTTGGCAACTGTCTTTTCAAAAGTGTACTTGCCAGAAATATACAGACTATTACTCTTCACAGCACTCTTATTTGGACTCAATACTATTAATTTTACTTATATTGTGTTTATCATTCTCAGCCATGATATACAGTACCTGTCAATATTAAATTACACATTGCTAGTTTTTTAGCTTATTTGCCATACCAATTCATATACTTCTATCTATTTTAGCTTCTATATGTTACTGTCTCCTAAAAAATACCAGCATTTCTAGATTAAAACACCAAAAGCACTTTACTAGAACAATTAAGATTACAAACTCTTTTCTGAATGAAGACTTCACTGGATTGTATGGATAGAAAATGAACATTTAAAATTAGAAATTACGACATTTAAAAATAGAATAAAACCAGATCTTATACTATCATAAAACAGTATTTTTTGGTTTTGTTCTGATTATGTATAAACAATACCTCAGCTCTTGGCAAACAGACTGCTAGTAGTGGATGGTTACACTATGGATGTGATAATCTCTATTTACTGCTTAAAGTAGTGCAGTGAATGAAAACAGACAGTGATGAGAGCTTTACATTTTGGAGATTACTGCAAAAAATCAGAGCATTGATGAGTTTATTAATAATAAAATGCAAAAAATCTGCTGATTCGGCATGCAGGTGCAGACATTGAAGGTCCTGGCAGACATGTATAAGGAGACTAAAACCGGACAAACAGCTAAATCAGTTATTACCCCAGTTGCACACAACCCCCTTCTGACAGATGCTGCTGCCCCTGAAACAGCAGCATCTGATCAGATTAGAAATGAACTCCTGAACCTTCAGTTTTCAGCCTGATATGTCAGGATAAGCCAAAATTGGAAGTGCTTTTCTGTAATATGCTGGGCTGAAACCTGTGGTAGTTGAGGAGTTGAACTGTGATCATGTGTCCTGTCTTGAGGACAGAAAAGTCCATTGCCAGGGCTGCAGGCAGCAAGACCATAGAGGTGTGATTTGTAACCGTGGGCCATGTGTCTGTCAGAGCATTCATATGAAAGAAACATTATAAATACACATATAATCAGAGTAAACACCAGAAATATAAGAATTACCACAGCAGTTAAAATTACCGGTCCACCAAATCCAGTGCCCTCTTTCCAGAGGTGGTTGCTGTCCAACATTTAAAAGGTAAGCATAAAGAAACCCTATGTAAGGCACACATGAATTCCAATCAATTTTAATTTCATATTTTTTACTATTTTTTCCTAGACAAGGTAGCGCAATCAGATCCCTCTCTACACACCTTTAAACATACATCATCTCACCAACAAAACCAAGCATTCTTTGATTTTTACACATATGGATACGAAAACAAAGGCTCTGGAGCTTTCTGGAAAAGAATTTAAGACCTAAATTATCATTTGTCTCGCATGCCAAGTCTCATCTACAAAACTTGAGCTAATGATAAATTTGGAAACACTCAGAATGAGATGAAACTTGTTTGAGAACTTACGGAGTAAAAACTGTATGCAAAAGCTGTGTGTGCAAGCAGAGGTGAAAGCTAAGTTACAGAAGCTGTACTCCGAGGTTCCATTCAAGATTTTTTTTTTCAAATTTTCCATCCTTTTGGCTTCTTTATTTTACAACAGACACGGTCTAAGCTGTGATTTAAATTTCTTTAACTTAAGAAAGATTATTCAAAGTTTACTGCTGTATACTTCACTACCTCCCTATATTAAAGTAGCTGCCCACTGCCATGTATTTTATTCTTACTTCAGCTCTAGAAACCATTAACCCTAGTTTCTTAATTTATTCAGCTAACACCAAGAAATACATATGAATCTGAAATTTCAGCAGGGTGAGAAATGTCTTTAAATCTTTGAACCACAAAAGTGTTCCTGTGAAATGAACACCAGGACCCGTGAGTGTAGATTCTGCTTACACTTGGACACCGAGTAGAAGCATGCCAGTAGCAACAGTCATTTTTCAAAGCACATTGAATTTAAGTATGCCCTGACAAAGGACTGCAAAGGGTCAGATTTTGTAGAAAAGAGTTTAAACGGTCTAAACAATGAACTCATTCCCTATCTGATATTATCTCCAAGCCTATTCAAATCAGTTAGCAGGTGTGAACTAACTACTATAGCATATGTTTCCTGTTGTGCTGCCTTTTGTTCATTTCTACATTATCTATAGCATATAAACAATATGTGACTCACACAGCCATTCATCCATTAACAAAAAAACCCCAAAACCCAAACCCTAACCCCCAACTTTCTACAACTGTATTTAGTTTTAACATAATAGATAAAGACCTCTATTTAATGGCCCTGTATTTGTCCTGATTTATGGTAATGGTTATTTTTGATCCCACAGAAATGTGTCTGAGAAGCTCTGCCACAAAATAAAACACAAACACTAAAACCACCTAAAAATAGCTGCATTTTCACAGAAGTATGATTCTATAGGTATCAATCTAGTGGCATTCAAACAATCAGGTAGTTTTATATCATATCAGTAAATTAAAGAAATGCAATCTGATTAGTGCAATATGCTCCAGTGATTCACAATGAACACAGATTTTATACATGCCCTACTTTCCTTGAATGGACCAAGGTATTAATTTCTTTTTAAAGGTACAGTGATTTATTTTTTTTATTTCCAGGAGATAAATTGCTCTCTTGGAGATGTGGAGTTTGTTTTTGTTTGTTTAGTTTTTAGCAGAAATAGTTCTATTTGAATAGATATTGTTTTCAGATGTCTCAGTGGAACTGAGAAGACAACCTTTAGGCTGTTTTTGAAAACAGGGCATATTGGTGATAATTGTGGATTAAAAAGACTTGGTTTTAAGCACTGGGCTTGTGAATTGTTTCTGACCTTTAAGCTTCAAAATCAGACTACACTGGAGAGTGACTCATACCAGCATTCTAAAAATATATATTGAACTTAAACATGCTGAATTTTTGCCAATAATACCTAATTCACATATGTTGAAATTTATTTACTTTCTATATAAACTACGGCTTTTTCCACATCAACAGAGGATTAATTATCAATTGCTGTTCTGATTTAATATCTATTCAAATTCCATTGTTCTGGTAAAGGACTTTTCTGCACTAGCTTTATTATTAGAGTGCAAATATTCCCAGTGTTTTTAGGAGAGGTCAAAAGCAGGCTCTGTTTAGCAGCATGGCCAATAGCCTTTTCCTCCTTGGTCAAAAGAGATGTCCCACTACAAATGTAAGAAAAACATGCTCAAAACCATGAAGCTGGTATCATTTAGCTATAGTTTCACATGCAAATGGTTCACATAAATGCTTTGTAAGTGAGAGGAATCCAGTTGTACTAAATCGAAAGTACTTGGTATTATTTGGGGCAGAGAATAAGAGCAGAAACACTATTATCTAAATAAATTTGCATTCTGTCACTATGATACAGAGTAATGCATGGGAGATGTTCTAATTCCAATGGTGATGAACAAAGTGAAAAATAAGGGGATATTATATAGGAAAACATTAACTTCTGAAAGTTTTCTCAGATAGAGTCCATAGTATCAATGTAAATTTCTAAAACATTAAATCATTGTTTAAGATAAAAAGCACTTAAAAACTGCACCCCTTATTTTAAAGCTGAGATTTAGTCTTTGAATCCAAAAACTGAAAGCTGTAATTCAGTTTAAAGCTGCACTGAGGTTTAATATTAAATTGAGATCACTAAATTGGGCTGCGCTGAAAATATCCTTCCTGGTCCAAACAGCTTTTAGTGACTTTTAAGTTCCTCAAAGTAGTCATCTGGAGGGAAAAAAAAAAAAAGGAGACAAATTCTCCAAGACATTATAAAAGGCATCACAGCTGAACAAATCTGAAAATATATCAAGGTATAAAAGCTGCTTTTCCTTGTTTGATGATGAGCATGTGACAAAGCCATGTCAGGTGAATTACTTCTCTGACAGCTCCAACCAGCAAACGCAAAGTCAGTTGTAAAAGACCAAATTTAAGTTGCCTCATCAGAACAGTACTTTTCGTGTTCCATTTCACTTGCTCCAGTTTATCAACCATTTTTCAATGTAGTGAAGGATCATGCTAGCATGATGTCATGCTGCAAAATGAGTAATGGCATGATGAAATTAAATTTTTTTGAGAAGTTATGTTAGTAATGCAGAAGGAGCCTCAAAGAAAAAAAATCCCAACCAATTAGTTTTCAAATATTAGCAATTTTGCTCATTAGTCATGCATATTCAAATGTAGATTAAAAGAAACCTCACCTAATCAGCTACATTACGCACCCTTATGCAACATGTGACTCTCTCACCTGCATTAAAAGTCTAGGTAGATTCCCCAACTTTTGTTCAATTTTTGCAACTAGTAAGTAAAGGAATAGGTTAAAAAAAACCCTCTGCGGTGGTATAGGCTGGGAACCAACAAGCTGGAAAGCAGCTTTGTAGAACAGACACATCTGGTCAGCACGAAACTGCCCTTGCGCTAGCAATACACCTTCACAGCAAAAAAGCCCCATGGCATCCTGAGGTGCATTACGAAGAACAACGTGTGTAAATACCTGGTGGAAGCAAATACAGAAGATGAACCCAGACTCTTTGAGTTGTATCCAATGAAAGGACAAGAGGCAATGGACACAAATTGAAACAGGAAATTCTGTTTAAATGTAAGCAAAAAACTTTTACAGTGTAAAGGTGTCAGAACACGAGAAGTGGCAGCTCATAGAGGTTTTGCAGTTTTCATGAGGGACTATATTCAAAATTCAACATGATGCCATTCTAGCTGAAACCTTTTTGAGTAGCAACCTTAGAGACGAAAAAATATCTAGATATCCTTTCCAACCTCAACTATTCTGTGATTCTGTGTGACCACAGAACGATGCAATAACATTGTAGCCAAAGTAATATGTATCTAATAACCATGTTAACTTAGTGTTTTATAAAATTTATAATTGACAAATTTTAACAAGGAAAACAAAAATACATTTTCTACATGCACATATCTGCCAAATTTCAAGCTCCTGCTCCTAAAAACATAATTGAAATGGAAATATGTCTTCCTCAACAGCTATACGAGGGGTTTTTACCCTCTCAATAAAATGCCCGTAACAAAGTAAACAAAGTTTTCAAAAGATGCACTATGTCCTCTATGTACATGAAAAGGAAAAATCATTCTAAGGGTCTATTTAAGGGGTTAATTATACAGTCTTTGGGTATAATCGAAAAGTATATTTCTGAAGGTGAGTATTTTTAAGATGAAGTGAGAAACATATAGCTTGATGGTTTGAATGAAAAACTAAACATCACTGAGATTGCCAAGCATCCAAAGCAAATATTTAACTACATAAATGTAATAGTTAAGAGCCTGAAGAAAATCACGTTATTCACCACTGCAGCTGCACAATGAAAATCTTCTGTGTACAGAGTCTTGATATTCGGACATTACATAACTTGGGAGGATCATTTAACTACAGAAGTTCAGTGACACACCTACAGGATTTTTTTCCCAGTATACAGTCACTACATTGGAATGTTGCACATTGGCATGAACCTGGATTAGGTCCCTTAGATGTAACTTGAGTACAAGTAGCAATGTACTTGCATTAATCTATCAGCTCAGGCATGCTCATTACAGGTGTTAAATAAACATACCAAGTTGCAAGAATGCTTTTAATCAATATCAACAGTCATTCTTAAAGAGGAAATGCAAGTGCCTACAATTCAGTTAGGTTTATTCATGTTACACACTCAGAAGAAAAGTTGTATAGTATTTATTAGACTTCTCCAGTTTTCCAATCAGTGCTGATAAATTTAAGTCCAAAAAAAAAGAATCATAGATTATCCTGAGCTAGAAGCAACCACAAGGATCAAGTTCAACTCCTGACCCAGCACAGGCCCACTCGAAGAATCACACCATGCACCTGAGAGCATCGTCCAAAGACTTCTTGAACTCTGTCAGGTTGGTGCTGTGACCACTTCCCTGGAGAGCCTGTTCCAGTGCCCAGCCACTCTCTGGGGGAAAAAACCTTTCCCTAATATCCAACCTAACCTCCCCTGATTCATCTTCAGGCCATTCCCTTGGGTCACTGATCACCTCAGAGAAGAGATCAGTGCCTGCCCCTCCTCTTCCCCTGGTGAGGAAGCTGTAGACAGCTCTGAGGTCTCCCCTCAGTCTCCTGTACTCCAAGCTGAACAAGACAAGCGACCTCAGCCCCTCATATGGCTTCCTGTCTAGACATAGGTGGCAGGTGTTTCTAAAAGTTGCTTATGGTCAGTCAGAAAAATCATGAGCAACTAAAAGCAGCACACTTAAGCAGTGCCAAGCAGTCTTACTACAAGTTATTGCTCCACCCATCATTAAGAAAAGGAATCCTCCTTACAGTCTTCTGAAATTGTAGTCATTAGTAGCTACCAGGAAAGTAAAACTGAGTGCTTACCATTATCATACAAAGCACAATCCCCTGAAATTGCATAAAATACACCCTCTTGTTTAGGAGCAAGAACTGCGTACCAAGTTGCTCCTACCCTAACCAAATTCATGTGTACTAAAGAGCAGGCTTGAGTTCTAAAGCACTCAAGATCTGACAATGTCACTGCTAATGATTTAAGAGGCCTAACAATTCTCAAACTACTCCTCTATCTTCACAGATTAAAACTCAATTTAGGGATTCATTTATCAATTTAGAGCATTTAAAGATTCTACTTTGAGAAAATCAGTATTTTTCAAATAATAGACATAATTTTAGAATTTCATGGGGGTTGAATTTTCATGACAAATTTAAGGCAAAATTCCCCGAAACTATAAAACCAATGAATACCTGATCTGTCATTTTTGATTCCAACATTTAGATTTGACTGCTATTTATACTTTTCTATGCAACTTCACCAAATGTGACAAATGTCTTCAACTAATGAACATTTTGTTCATTTCTTCAAATTTATCAGGTGTCTACTAACTGAGGACTGACTTATATGATGATAATTATCAAACTGCATCTAAAAATCAAAGCGCCACAAATATGTAACCATCTCTGCATATGCAAATATTTCAATATCTTTCTTGGCAACAAAAAGCAAAATATGCAACCAATATATTAAAACCTACCAAATAACGTGCAGGTTTTAATAAGCAGTGAGCAGCTCAATTCAAAACTCAGTTTCTAAAAGCCTATTTGTGAACACAATTCACAATTGCTCTTCTATCATTTCTGTTGATTATACAGGAAAAGGAAATGACCTTCCCCCAGAAAGCCCTAGCTTTTCCTCACAGCTATATCCTCAGTATTGGCGAATGCCTCTTCCCATTCCCAGTGTTAAATTTGTCTTAACTGAAGTCCATAAAGAAACAGAGTAATGGATTATGGCAATTACGTTGTGATGTTGAACAGAACTGAAATTTATTATTGCTAGATTTTTATACTGAATAAATACAAAAATATTTCAATATAGAAACATTTTTCATTCAAAAGCACAACATAATATTTTTCCAAATAAAGACACATGGTACCTTTAGAACTATGATGGGATGATTTTTAAAAATCAGTGGTATAGGACTTATTCCAATCCACTTCCCAGTGTAAAAACAGCAAGAAGTCCCTACATTCTCAGTACTTTCAAGATACTTCCATTATTTTGTTTAGTATTACAAAAATACTAATGCAATATTTCAAAAATAAACTGTCTAGCCTTCCATGTGTCAAGAAACCGTGCAACCACCTTCATGTACACAGCTGTCCTGCCACATTTTCTTCCAGCACACAGACCACAGACATGCAACATTATCCTAATGGTAACAAGCACAAGTGGAAGCTCAGCAGTTCTGGGAGAAGCAGCAATTATGTTTATCACAGCTCAGGACTTGTTTCCCGCTTTTGAAACCCTGTTTCCTGTTTGCGCACACAAAGCACTAATCTTTTCCCACCACCTGCACAGCAATTCTGCTGCTCCTCAACAGGATTCCCACAGCCTGCAAGTGCCCTACCAGCATCTCTACAACGATCACGCAGCAGGTCTAAACAGATTCAACTTCTGTCATATCTTCCATTCGTAATTTTTTTAAAATGGTATGGTAACATACACAAGTTTATTTTAAAAGAAAGAGATATCTAATCCAAATGGCAAGGATACAAAATGACAGATGAAAAAATTCTCAACACAAAAAGCCTAGGCAATCTAACTTAGAAGTCGCACTAAGACTAATTAATCCAAAACACCAATAACAGCAGAAAAAAAATCCCGCATAGCAAACTACTCCCTCCTCCACCATGTATTCAGATGGAATTTTATTTTTGGTCACTGCAAGACTCTTTGTTCCAGTTTCCTGCCTAGATTTCCCCCTTTCCTTTGCCAAGGCAAGCAGTTAAAGTCAGGATGATCAGAAATAAACTTTAGAAGCAGATGTTACCACAGAGTTTGTTACATACTGGTAAACAGGGTAATTGTGTGTTTTCCTGACTGTATACAATCAACTCCTACTGGAATGAATCCTAGGTAACTATAAAGCAAGAGGAAAACCAAAACAATGAAAAAATCCCCCAAAATATTAATATTGCGATTAACTCTCACTTCTATGGATTTACTACATAAGCTATAATCATTTTCCGTTAATAATTAGCTGCTGCCAAAAAATTATTTTAACACAACTTTAGTTTTGTGCAATGAAAATACAAGTTAAAATTTCTTAAACCAGTTTTTATATGCTCATGTAGCAGGTAGTTTAATCATTGGCTGCAATAGCAAATGCTTGTTGCACTAATTAAAAAACAAAACTCAAAACCAGAAAAGTCAACCCATGTTACTAAAAAGCTAGACTTTTCATAATCTCTGCAATATCATGCATTACATTTTAACTACAACTCCCACTAACAAATGCATTATTTTCCTAACTTTAGTCTCACTCCCTTTTATCTCCTAACAGAATACAGGACACTGCAGTATCTATGCACAGCTGCAAAACGTGTAAATTCAGGCTTCCAACTGTAAGTTTTGCACCTTTTGGGCTTAATCATTCTGCTGCATCTGAAAAATTTTAAAATATTTGAACTTTCATGCTGCCCACCTGAATTTAAAAATATCCTGCAATGGATTTTGCTTCTGCATCTTCTGTTGGGTGTGTTAGTGTAATTCCTCCCCAATGACACATGGTAGAAATTTTCAGTTTAATGCATGTTTGGCATATTACGTTTTCCTGGAACAGTTATGGGAACGGGAAAGAATTTTGCCTGTCTGCTATACTCTGTTTGAGAAGGAACCTTCTAATGGAAGAGGGCAATTGTTTCTTTTCAATTCCAGAATGGTCTGCATTTGAAGTGATTGGAGTGGAAAAAATACAAGCAGAAAAAAAAACAAACTACCCTATAACCTACAGTGAATAAGGAGGTAGGTTCATTTTCTGCTTTTTTTTTACTAATATATTTCTACCTCCAGGTTTATTTTGCCTCTATTTAAATGATTAAGTACTCAAATTTCTTATTTTCTGTTCTAAAAGAAAGAAAAAAACTTAAGACTAGAAGGCTGAAGTGTATCTTACATTGCATGTGGGGGTGCAGTTGGAGATGGGGTGAGGGGTGGAGTTGGAATGACACGCACAAAAACTATATAACATTAAATCGCTCTGAGAATAAAATATTTCCCAGGAAACAGAGTGGGACAGCTAGGGACAGAATGGGTCAGTAACCCACACAGCTAAGTGGGGAACACGCCTCCTTTTTCTGCCCATAACAGGTGTTTTGGCTACATCTTTTACACCAGCACAAGTACTCCTTTGCCTGCAAAATGAATTAAATAAGCTCAGTGATCAGCTTGCAAACTAATCCTCCTAACGCCCTTTAAAAAAAATCATTTTCAAATGGATGAGTGAGCTGATGAGACCTGCTGCAAAGCTGGACAGATGCTACTGCTGATGCAAAGAAAGGACTGAAATACATGGCTTCAGGCAAGACTACCTTTTTGGCAGTGACATTTAAATTAACATCAGAGGACCATGAAACCACACCATTAAGCCTCTAGGGAAAAAAACCTCAGTTTCAGTTCCTTAATTTACGCGTTCTTTATGTTTCTCTCTACAGAAGGATGAAGTGTTAATTACTATTCTAACCAGCCCCACTTGAACTCACTCAATGTCTCACCTACCTGAAAGAGAAGAAAGATATAACGACTATTTGCTACCTTATTTATTCTCGGAGTGGAGTGAATCTCATCCATACCGCATCATTAAAAATCTTGCTTAAAAAGATAAAATATATCTGTTCAAGAAAGCTCTTGCAATAGCCCAGAAGAAAAACTCTCTGGTTTGCAGCATATTCCAGTGATGCACTAGGAATATGTAATTTTAGTAGAGTATGCTTTAGTCTGATTCTTAAGAGTAGGTGGAATATTAGCCTTTTAGAACTGCAGAAAAAAGTAATAAATTCAAACTTAGTGTGCATGCTCAATATTGCACTTAGCCTGATTTGTAGGGAAATCAGATTATTAGAGATGACTGCAAGCATTTGCAGATTGTCCTCAGCAGCTTTAAGTTACTCTGATACCATAGAATGCAATTTAGGAATATTGCAGAATAAGTAGATAAAGACAATTTTTTAAAAATATGTTGAATATGAGAGAAAGAATAAAGACTGGATGATTGCTAAAAAAGTAGGAAGATAAAATTATAATGCCTTAATAGTTAAAAGCTACATTTGCACTTACACTTGAGATATTTGAGGATTTTTACAGAACAGTATATTCAGTTAGGTTTTCATGCAGTTAAATAAATAATAAAAAAACCTTCACAGAATCCCTCTGGTTCCTTTGAAGCACAGTGCAAGAAAAAAGTTACCATGGAAACAAGAAGCACAAAACTGTGATAAAAACTAGAAAAAAATACCACTGCTTCTCAGCAGTGAAGAAAAAATACTGGCAAGGCTAACAGTAACTAATTAATGTTGTCAGTCTTTCAAATATTTACTTACATTAGTACACGTTACACATTATGCAAATTAATCCTCCCGCTAAACTTGATTTGACTCAGTTTGAACCACTCCCCCCCCCCGAAAGAAACACAAACGCCCCTCAAAAAACCCCCCAAGCCCCTCAGTGTGCAACCTACTTCTCCAAGGTGGAAAAAATACCAAAATTCAAAATGCACAGGACTACAGGATTTGTAATTACTGTGTAACTGCTAAACACTATGTTGGAAAGAGATGTTCATTGTACATCTGTTTCTATTTATAGCATTTTGTTTCTCACATCATGCATGTATTTCNAAAACTTGATTTGACTCAGTTTGACCCCCCCCCCCCCCCCGAAAGAAACACAAACGCCCCTCAAAAAACCCCCCAAGCGCCTCAGTGTGCAACCTACTTCTCCAAGGTGGAAAAAATACCAAAATTCAAAATGCACAGGACTACAGGATTTGTAATTACTGTGTAACTGCTAAACACTATGTTGGAAAGAGATGTTCATTGTACATCTGTTTCTATTTATAGCATTTTGTTTCTCACATCATGCATGTATTTCAGAGAATCACAGAAAGTTACAAGGGGCCTCTGGAGATCACCTGATCCAAGCTCCTGCTCAAGCAGGATCAGCTACAGCAGACCACCCATTTGAATGCTGCCATTTTTACAAACAAAACCAGACTTTGTTAATTTCAGAATGAGCTACTTGGTAAAATAAAGGTGAATACATAAAAAAAGGGCATGTACAAGAAATAAACTTACTGTAAATTGCAATTTCCATTTAAATACATTATCATATGGGGGGAGGGGGGAATAAAAAACTGAAATCTGGTGGGGGGAGGGAGAAGTTAATTTTGATGAAAATCATTTATGTTTTTTAAAAAGTCAGGTAAGAAAGTCCCTGTAATGTGACTTTCAGCTTGCTGGAATTATTTTCCCATAGCGTAAAAATGCAGCTGTCACTTATAAAATAAATTTATTACAAATTGATTAACTGTACACTTATATATTATTAAAAATAAAATACAACTCTAACTACTTTATTTTTGCTTTTTCCTTTCTATTTTTCTGGGCAAATGGATACTGTGAACAAATCTTTAACTCACATATCCAGAAGGCATTTACATTTCAGTATTTCTGTATAACATTTCAAACTTGCAATGTTTTCTTCTTAATGTATTCAATCAAAGTAATTTTCAGTGTCTGCATTCCCTTGCTGTATTTCTGAATCAGCTGTCTCATTTTGTTCAGCTTTTACTCTCTTTGTCACTTCTACATCCATTTATATGCTGCATCCACTTCTTCTGTTTCTTATTCTTAGTCCTTTTCTAACCTTCTCTTCTTAAGTTTAATTTTTCTGTGGTAGTTTCCTTCCTTTTTTTTTACTGGACCAAATGAAATATTTTCACCATGTAATTTGTTTTGCATTACCATCCTGGCCTTTTCCTCCCAGTCATGAAAACTCACTAACTTACTTATCCCATGAACACCTGTATATTCCTTCCAATTTTTGTTCTTTTATGAAGAACTTACAGCTAAAAGACAAAAAATTAACAACTTGCATTAAATATCTGTGTTATTATAATTTTTACTACCTAATGTGTTGTTTTATGACATCTGTCAGAGCTCATTTATGCCTAAAAAGCTGTGTAAAATAAACTTCTCATATCTCTGTGTCGCCTTTTCCCACCTACTCCACAATCAATCTGTATTTTGCTCACAATTTAAATTGAGAGTTCAGTGTGGCTGATTTTATCACAACTGTCTTTAGGATATCCTGCTCTAGGACTAGAACAACATGAACAAGCAGTATAAGATATTTTCATAAAACAGGTCAAGGAACGGTACTCTTGCTTCAGAGCCTCTTTTTATTGATTTGTGTCAACAAATCCCCAAACATCAGCATTTCTCCACTTAGATTAAATTGTAAGGGATGTTTGAATGGATAAGCACTGCTAAAGGCATAATCCAAAACAGAACTCTTCTAATGAGTTCAGTGGACTCTGCATTAAACAGTATGTCTAACTACAGACTGTTAATCGCTACACTTAATAACAAGACCAGATATAAACCCCACAACCACTGTCCTAAGAGATTCAGTTTAAATTAAATGCTTCTTAATTTAATGCAGTACAATGTTTTTGTGTGTACTTGTGTTGAAAGCATTTGTGTGATATCTTTATATCATATATTCCCAATGTGAAGCAACCCATGCAACCCTTGCAGCTTCTTTTATAACCAAATCGATGGGTGAGTCAGGATTACTGAAAAATAAAACCAGCTCATATACCAGGACAACATTCCCCCTTAGAGATAACTGCACACTTTTCTCATTTTTTGTTTAATCTTATATATGCATGGTAAACATCTTGTCTAAGAGTTTCAATAAAACTGTCTGTTAGTAAAAAAAAAAACAAACTAAGTACAACATTGGAAGAACATCACAGACTGATCAAACTTACTAGAGATGCCTTCACTTGCACAGACACACATATAGGTGTATACAATTATAATAGCTTTATTTTTTCTTTTGTCAAAGTAAATAAAGATCTATCAGTTTTGGTAGGAGGAAATATCATTCACAACCACTATTTAAATATGGTATCAATAAGACCAAGTGAAAAAAATTAAATCAGCTAAAGATTACACATTT
Organism: Ifrita kowaldi; assembly: GCA_013398055.1. Taxonomy (NCBI): domain Eukaryota; kingdom Metazoa; phylum Chordata; class Aves; order Passeriformes; family Cinclosomatidae; genus Ifrita; species Ifrita kowaldi. The sequence goes on from VZRS01012620.1 coordinate 220,353, forward strand.
TAAAGCTGACCATAAATGAAACATTCATTAATAGCCATGGTTGAAATTTATATAAAAGAAACAAAATCTAGTGCACTCTTCCTTTCATCCTACACTTTGACATCAATAAAGACGATTTATCTACAGGAAATTCTGACCACAATTCTAATCGAAGATTCTTCCTGTATCGATTTGATCTGGAAAATGTCTTCACTAAATAAAAACTTACTAGAGAATCTAAAGTTAAATTTGAAATTATAACATACAAATGCATAATTTTGCATGCACAGATATCTCTCAGTTTAATTTGAACCAAAACAATAAAAAACCCGCAAAAACCTAGGATCTCTATGTTATAATGAAGACTTACCAAAGAAAGTTATTGCTATCCACATAAAGCTTCTATGCAAGGATTTGAAATCAAAACACATGAAGACTGTACTGGAAACAGGAATGGAAAACCACAACCAGCCTGATGCAGTGCCAAGCAAAGCAATAAATCAGGCTTAGGCCAAACCGCACTCCAGAGAGTTTTAATTTATACCATAAACAGAAAAAGTTTAACAGGTTTTGGCCTATGCCAAGTGCTTTGATCTATCAAGAAGGCTACAAACATAGATATAAAACCATTTATATTGTTCCATAAAATATGAAACATTATATTAAATGAATATACATAAAAGCCACTCCAGATTTGTTTTTTATAAATTAAAACAATATATTCTAGTTGAAGTTTTTCTAGAAGTTGCAGTCACACAGAATTTCCAACAATTGTTTTTAAGAATATAATCAAAGCCGTAGAAAAATAAATCCTTTCACAGACAGTAGTTACAATGGAAAACATGAGCCCATGTTACTTTGTCTTTCAAAACAACTTGCAGCCTATTTTCAATGTAGGAAAAATACATTTAATTTCATAATCAAAAACCAGATGATTCTGTTTTAATAACAAGCAGAAAAAGTGAAACAAACAAACTTGGATGAAAAAAATCTATGAAAAACATTTCTCTGGTGTTTTTATGGTCTTAAGGGTTTTTTTTCATAAATTTTATATTTCTAAAAATATAACGCCAACTGTGGTATCTAAAAGGAAATAATTATCAAAAATAGAGATGCTTTAGAGAAAATTCCTCTTTTAAGTATTCTCTTTGATAAAATTGTGCTCCCAAATAATGACTGCAGTCTGCAGCCAGAAGGCTCAAAAAGCAGACTGGTGAGTGTGCTAAGATCAGTCCATGCTGAGTAGCGAAGTTTAAACTCTCTCAGCACTGCTCTGCTACAAAGTAGGAAACACAGTGTTAAGAAAACAGAACGAAATATGCAATTAACCTCTAGTGGTTATCTCCAGCGATACTGACAACATAGCCTTTTAAAATCAAATCAATACTGCAATCACACAGCAACATAAATAAACTTTTGTGACAAAAAATATTGTGACTCTGACTAGTGTCCCTAAAGTCAATTTTAGTGGTTTCCACTACACAATTTGTTTGGTTTTCACATTGAATTTTGTTTATAGGAACACATCATCATCTATTGGAAATAATAGTTTCTAACTCACAAACATTTCATTACAAACCACAGAAGAATGCTGTCATTCCTAAGGCAAAGAAGAAAACAACCATGCATGAGCAGCACATGTTTTTCAAGTCAAAAATCCTGCATAAGACTTCAGTTCTCACTACATTTAAAGTTCTATCCTTAATTTCAAGATGATGTCTCAAACTAAAATTTCTTTAAATTACAACAGTAGCTTACCATAAACACCAGCCCTACCACCCACTGGATTTTCTTTTACTAGCTGCTGACAAACGAAAACCTTAGAGCTATTGTTTCACCAGGACTTTGCATAGAGGTAGAGCCTTGGTCATAAAAATATACACCAAAAATTAATCTTAGAGTGGCAGTCCTCTTTATATTTTTCAAGATTTCCTTCCATTCAACTAACTATAGGAAATCATAACTAAGACATACTTGGGCAGTTCAGTGTATTAGTATCTCAAATATAAAAAAACGGAGATGATAAGTCCAGAAAATTAGTGAAGGCAGCATCTCAGAGTGGCAAATAATCTGCATTAACTCATTTATGACTTAAATAATGACAATTTTCATTTGCAGCACTATTTTGCAATAGGACAATGAAGATAAATTATCAAAAATGAGAATGTGAACACAGAAACATAAGGAATTCATCAATATTTGGCTTGTGTACAAATTGGTTATCCTTTTCTACAAAAACAGTTGTAGGATGCTGGAGTGTCCTGTTGTAGAACCCAAGTATTCCTAAATGTACTACGTAGACAAAGAAGAAGGAACTAGCAATAGGAAAAAATATTTGTAAAGTTCAGGAACACATATGCATAACTGTGTCACTAATGACGAGAATGAAACTTGGATTTACAACACAAATACCCTATGTTTGTATGCCTTTTCTTCTCAGGAGCTGGTAAAGAAAATCACAGACCTGACATTTCTTCAGAAAGAATGGGATTACATGGAATCTGAGTAGCTGAATATAAGATCTACGTAACCAACCGGACAGGAGGAAACATGCAGAAATTAGGACAAGCAGGTAGACAACGACACTTGGAGCCTTTAACCATGAGAGCTCCTGGAGTAACAGTTACGAAACACAGACATGCTGGTCATAAGCTACTGAAAAGTAGCTGAGATACTTGTTCAGATCTAGGCACTACTGTATTTTAGCTGCTTACATCCTTGCAGAACTGAAGTAGAAAGAGAAACTGTTTTTCTGACAAAATATTGATATATTTAAAGAAAACACACATGCAAAATATTAACAAGAAAATATATAAATAACATAGAAATCTAGGCAAAAAAAAATTAGGCAAGAGAACACTGGGCAAAAGAATAGCCTAGAGCTTGAGTTTCCGCTGAATTTCTTTCAGGATGATGTTACACATATAAGTACGGATCAGTAAAGCAGTCTAAAAGCCTACCTGGAAATCTGTCAGAAACTGGTCCCCTGACTTAAACATATTTCACTGCCTTGAACAGGAATAAAAACAGCACAATATGTTACCCAGCCATTTCTCAGTTGGACTCAAGAACATAACTGTGTATTCAGAAGACAATGAAGATTAAAAGAAATCCAGATCAACAGTTAGGTTTCAAGAGAAAACAGATGATATAATTTAATTATCTTTCATCTAATTCCTCATTCTTATTCTAGTGTTTTTATTACACAACACACTAGAAATGGCAGCAAGCTATATAGCTTTCCACACTAAAAAGTGAATACTGGCAGGAGAGAGCATTTATGGAAGAGAGAGTTTTCTTAGAATAATAATGCTTCAACTTATGAAACGCATCTACCACAGCACACAGACTCAGGGGGTGGTACGTCCCCTTCCTGTTCACCTATTACAGGGTTAGACTAGACTAGGATAGTGTGATTCTGAGTACAAAGATTAATTTAGGAAAGGTTCTAAAACTCCCAAACAATTCTTCACACTCTACTGCTCAAAAGCAGGTAAAAGGGAATATTTAAAAAATATCAGAGGAATTTCTACAGAGGAAAAGAAAACAAGACTACATAACACTAGCCAAGACACACATATATTGCATTTTACAGGACATTATGAAAGGTTCATATTTGGAGAATCATAGCATTCAAAACAAAGCAAAGGGTTAGAAATGAGAAACCATGTGAATTTTGAACAGAGTATCATTTAATGTTTTCATGGAACTCAAGAATAATGTGACAGCTTTCTTTTTCAGTCTTGATGAATCTCTTTTGCCCTGACCACATGCTAGTGATTTACACTTTAGAAGTCATAATGTCACCAAAATGAACCTGCCTTTTTTTTTTTTTAATGGAAAATCCAATTTTCCTAGACAGAAATTACTGAATGTCCCAAAGCAACTCCTGGTAGTAGTGATATATAAATAGTATAGCTTTAAATTAAATTTATATTATTTTTAGTATTGGAGGGCTTGTGTTTAGGAGATGACATGCTTCAATGGTTCTTCAGAATCTGATGAACGACTTGCAAAGTCGTTGGGAAAAATGAAGCACATGGATTTTGCTGTGAGGAATAAGCTTAATGTTACCAAGATTGTTATCTCTCCAGTAAAGATGGGGTCTGGAATTTAGTATTGAGATTACAGTTACCCTCACAATATGACACATACTGGAAAATTCAGAAGCTGTCACAAGTAGTGTAGTGAGTGATTTGAGGTTCCTCTTAAAGGACAAGCATACTGAAGACATTCTGCATCATTTCAGCTGGTTTTTAAGGTGTTAGGAATACAGAAGACACACCTTATGCCAGCATACCCACTATTTGTTCTGACAAAGGACTTATTCCAGATCATTTTCAACAAAAGAGCACTGGAAAAACTGAAAGCAGTGTATCTCATTCTTTTTGTCTTTAGAGAAACAGCAATAGCAACAGAAGGTGTAGTGCTATCAGTTCTCAAGTCTAAGTGTACACGAAAATAGATTCAGCTTCCTTGAATGGACATTTCTGAAAGGCTTAAATTACATAAATTATTCTAACTAAGTAAAATTTTTATTTTTCTCAAAAGTGCTTTAGCATGTTTCCAAAATCCCTTGAAAATTAAAAATGTTACTTGAGGCATAAACCTTGAAAAGGATCCTACGTAGCAGTGAGCAAGATAAATTATTATTTAAGACCCTCTGGATTCCAGATGAGAGCTTAATCGCTATAGGGACAATTTTAATAAACAATAACAATAGGATTTTCATGTGGAAAAAAACCCCAAAAAACCAAAAATTATACTTTTAATATGCAAATTAATGTGACAAGGACATATGAAAATATGACAACAGAATTCCAAGAAGCAAACGGTCAAAGGAGCTCTAGTAAATTGGCTCTGCTCGTGATAGTCCAAAGGTACAAATCAGGAAAAGAAACACTCCAAAGACACACAGACGGTACAAAAACCAGATCAGATTGGCTATGGAAAAGTTGTTTTGACCAACATAACCACAAGGCAACAAGCAAACCTAGAATATTTTCACTGTAAAAAAAAAACTCATGATGTGTAACTTCAATTTACAAACATTTTCCTTCAGTTTGTGATGGGCTCTGATAAACATTATTACTTGGATTACACTAAAACAAACAGGCAGAACATATATGGACATCAGATCAGAAAGAATTTTCATACTAACTACCAACTTCCAGACTAACTACCAGACTCTTGAAAGGTCAGTGTACCACATCATCGACAGCAACTTTCAAGGCTGCTAATGACAGTAATAACCAAACCAAAATAGAAATGTTCATGAGATCTGGAAAAATAAAGTTCCCAAACCTATCATGGACTTGTTCAGCATAATATCTGACATGTTCCTACCAAAAAAAAAAGATGCCCAAAAATTTTCAATTAGTCATGGGAATAGCTACATAAATTAAGGAGAGAATTTTTTTTCTAGCATTTGTACCACCCATAAGTCTGATAACAGAATAAGGACATATTCAGCTACATATATACACCTGAACTGTTCCTTCCTCAGAACTGATAAACAGAGACAAAACAATCTATATTAGACAAAATTTGTAAATATGAAGTTCATAGCCTCAACTATGACAATTCTTGGTTATCAACATCAGCTGGCAAGGACCAACATTCTCAGTTAGTTGTTCTCAGTTAAAAAAGTAAGATGACAAAGAATCACAGAAAGGGCTGTGTTGGAAAGGAATTTAAAGATCATCTCGTTCCAAACCCCCTGTCATGGGCAAGGACACATTCCAACCCTTATCCAACCAGGCCTTGAACACTTCCATGAATGGAGCATCCATCACTTCTCTGGGCAACCTGTGCCAGTGCCTCACCACCTCCACAGTAAACAATTTCCTTTTAGTATTGAACCTAAACCTGTTCTCTCTCAGTTTGAAAACTTTCCCGCTTGTCCTGTCACTAAATGCTCTTGTAAAAAGTCCCTCTGCAGCTTTCATGTAGCCCTGTTTAGGTACTGAAAGGGCACAAAAGGATCACCTCTGAGCTGAACGACCCCAACTCCCTCAGCCTTTCCTCACAGAAGTACTCCAGCCTTCAGATCATCTTTGTGGCCCTTCTCTGTACTTTCTTCAACAAATTTATGTCCTTCTTGTGCCAGGGACCCCAGCCAAGAAGGAGAGGATTTTTCAAGTTGGCTACTGGATAAAATCCTTGTAATGTCCTGACAGCTGAGCCATGCCATAAATTGTTCAGGGGTAGCTGACGATGGAACAGAATGCTCTGTCACAGGAAAGACTACAAGTTCCAGTAGCAGAGCCACACAGTTCAGCGCCCAAGGACACACTTGGGCATGCTCAAATTTGCAGACACAGCCAAAGACATAAATTTTTCTTCCCATCCACCTCCCCCCACCGCTTTCTTTTTTATAACTGGAAAAGGGATCATCTCAGCAGTTCATTATGATATTGAGATTCCCGGTGTCTTTTTTGTTCTCATCCTCCTCATGGAGGTTTACACATTCAGGTTTTGCCTTTATCAAAAGACACATACAGCATCATCTTATAGTTCAATGGTCTTGACTATTTTAACTGTTTTCTTGGGAACTTTCACTAGGGATTACCACTGTTATTCCAAAAGAAAAATAGCAATTCCTTATACTTGAGAATCCCCAATACATTAAGTACTTTTGTTTTCTTTAAGTCTTTAAATAGGCATTAAATCCTGTAATAAATTATCCCCAAGATCTCCATAATGGATTCCTTCTCTCCCCCCCATTGCTGTTGCATCTTAGTTCTTAGGATCATAGGTTTCCTTTTCCACTTTTGGAATGCCATCTGGTGTGAAAATTAAGACTTCTGAAAGCCATGCTATGAAAAAATTAAAATAATCCTAATTAACAATGAATTTGAAGGCACAGAGAAGCTTTCTTTTCTTTCCAGAATGGCTTTTAAACTATCACAATTATGTCCCCATTTATTACCTCTCTTTCCTTTCTTAGGATTGCAATATTTCTTCTCCCTGTTGGTATTTGTTTCTATTAACGTCTAAAGGCCGAACACACCTTTCGGATTTAAGAAATGAAACGAGCACTTTTTGTTGACATGAAAAAATTAGTGGTCATCTGCTCTATCTAGAAAAATACTAGAGGATGTAATAAATTTTTTAAGAAAATTGTGGAGCAGCACAGAACTAAAAATTACAGTAAAAATCAAATATTTCTGTTAAGCCTCAAAATAATGGAAATCAAGACTAAAATTTCTTCCTAAAGGAAAACTGTAGATACCTCATCCCCTCCCAGAAAGCAATTATAATTTTCCTGATTCATATAACTATGACTACTAGGGTATGTCTATATAAAATGCTCAGGGTTTCCTCTAATACATTAACATGCTGCTCCTAGCACTATGGTAACGCCTTTTGTTACATCACTTAAGGTCATGAATTCTGATTAATTACTACTCATTTTCAGAACCAGAACCCTGGTTTAGAAGAGAAATCACCATGCTTTGTGCTTTAAAAGCATGAATAGGGATGGTCGGCTTCTTCGATAGAACAGTAACAATACCCAAAAGTCAAATATTTGTAGATAGGAGAAAGTAAAAGCATTAAAGGTTTTTGCACACAGATACCACAGAGAACTACACATACACAAGAAGAACAAGATACAAACAAACCTACAAACTGACACTCAGATGAAGGACTAGAAATATAAGTAATAGCAGCTACTTTGAGATGAAGTAGTAACGTTAGCATTAAAGTGCATTTTTAGGCCTACATCTTCAATGCATACACACACATTTCTTCAAGGCATACACACTGGAAAAAAAAAAAAAAAGAAAAAAAAAAGAACGTACAGCCACAACCATTATGAACATGACTCAGAGTTCACTGAGTTTTTACATCCAGGACAACAGGTCCATCTTAATTCACCAGCACAGCCTAATATGGCAATAAACAAGTACTAACTTTGCAAATATCTAAGGACTCATTTGAACCGACAGGAAATAACAGAGCAAAAAATTCAAGGCACATAGTCAAACATTTGTCTACATTATTGTCCCTGACTGGACAGGGTATACAGGTTTTATTAAAACTGACAAGATTTCGAATTTCCGTGTATTCTCTTTTGGTTTACGTTTAGAATTTTCCTTCCAACAATTTGATGCCCTACGTTTAAAGACATGAATCTTGGGTAAACATCTGATTCTGTAATTTTTAAAGTATTAGAAACAACAGAATTTACATTTATGAATTTAAAAAGTATTTCAATATTCCCTATTTTTGGCCTAATCAATTCTCTTTATGCTTCAGTTGAACTATATTGACAAAGGGAAATGTCTACAGCAGAGTTATCCAAACAATTTTCCCTCATTTGGCAGCTGTTAGACTGCTTTTAGAGTACTGAGTCCAGGTTTGGACCCTCTAGCACAATGAAGCTGTTGATAAACTAAAGCAAGTTCATTGGGGTGTCACCAAGACAGCTAAGGTTATGGAATACTTGCCCTTACAAGGGGAAGTTGAGGCAACTTGGCCTCTTTCATCAAGACTGGAGAACAGGTAGCTTCAGAAGGACCCCAAAGCAGGTCCTTAATACCTATAAAGTCATAAAGTAGATTAACTTATGCTCTTCCCAGTGATGTATGGTGGGAGGACATCATTGAAACGAGAGGTTCTAACTAGACTTAAGGAAAAACCTTTTCCTCAGGAGGACTGTGTTGCACTGGGACATGTTGCAGAGAAACTGCACAGTAAGATAAAGCCATCAGCAATCTTGTCTACCTGCACAGCTGACCCTGCCCAAAGAAAGAATTTGGACTAGAGATCTTCTGGTACCCCTCCCAAACGGAATTACTCTATAAAGGGGGTTTCTTATTTTATTTAATTTTGTCCTTGAATGGATTTCGTTTTTGTTGTGCCATCACGCCCATGTTTTCTAAAGGAAATTCAACATACTGCAGCAGTCTTTCTTGCCATATTCTGATACAACCTCTCCCTCATCTACAGGGCAAAGATTTTTCTCATAGCATCTATAAAAACGTGATTTGTGAAAGTGAAACTGATTATTACTAGGAACTCAGGCTATCAATCTTCCTTTTTTTAGCTGTGCAAATATAACGTTGAAAGTCATCCAAGAATAATTTTTAATGTTTTGACATCTGGTTTTTAGATCGCTGCTGTGAAGAAGGACATATATATCAATACAAAGGCATTTAATTAGATGACAAAGATAAAACAGCGTAGACAAATGCAAGGTAAAGCACTGAATCTAAGTTACTTGTAAGGCAACAACAGATTATAAATAAATTTTAACTTTTCTGATAACAAACCTGGTTGTCAGTGCCAATTAAGTATTTTCTAAATGTGGAAATACAGTATAAAAAAACATTGGCATGGCAGGTACTAAAAAAAGTAGAATATTCAAAACTGTATGCTATTGCCCAAAGTTTTATTTTGGCAAATTCATCATATATACACAATACTACAAAAATTAAAAAAACCTTAATAATTAGAAGAGTCCAGAGACAAGTTTCAACAAGCTACAGCTAGAATAACATAATAAACAGGTATAAAAACCAGTAGGCCTATAAGCCAAACAAGTTTTCTAATTAGCATTAGAATTATTATTAGAATTACTATTAGTAAAGAAATAATATGGTTTAAAAAAAAAAAAAAGGACAAAAAAATCAGTAAAAATTATATGCAAACTGTAAAATAATAATAACTGTCTTGGTGGATTTAACTAAGGTATTTTAAAAGGTTATTATATTAGCTATACAGGGTACTATAAAAAGAATATTTACCCTCATGCACAAAAGAAATCTTTAGTTTTACAGGCTTTATGATATAATATAGAAGCATTTCTGTACTTTTCTTCAGTATTTCGATAAAAAAATTAAACTTTTTAAATGGATGTTTACTTTGACATACTACAGAACTATATTTTCTAGATTGTCTCAGGTAGCTTTTGTAGAATAATTACCAGGAAAGATGAGATCATAAAAACAAATACAATACTTATTAAAATTTTTCTAGGAAAGACTGCAAGATTACTGTGTAAAAACTTTGTGGGAATTTTGTTAGATTTGTAAGATATACTAAAACATGAACTATTTCTGACTACAGACTTCTATAGTACGTAGTAGTAACACACTGGTCACAGATTAGAAGACAAAGCTGATCCACAGTGTAGATATTTGAAGAATATACAGTTCTGGACACATATGTTCTAAATTACTTTCTAAAATTTGAAGATTCAGTGATGTAGTGGTAATTACTGTCTCCTTTCTAAACAGTTTTCAAAAATGTCCTTTACAAAAGCTTATTGGGAAACTGAACTGCTATAGAATAAGAAGAAATGCCCTTGCATGGAAGAATTAATGAATTAAAGAGGGAAAAGCTAAACTATCCATTCTCACAATGGAGAGAGAGAGATCATGTATGGTGTTACAGGCATATGTAGTCAAAAATCTGGAAAATGGAAGCAGACGTCAGTGCTGAAGATTGTGTCATTTTGACGATGGTTGTTAGGCAATAAAGATATGTGTCATAGTGAAGAACCCCTTCAAAATGAAGTGACTGTGTAAAAGAACAGCAAATGTCATTCCAGGTACACAAACGTGATGTACAAAGGAGACAAAACAATTCTAATTACACACAGAAAAATAATGGACTCAGAACTGTCCATTATTTCACCCATTCAAGTGCAAAATTTTGGACTATGATATAAAAAAAAGTTGCCTCGTGTTAACAGCCAAAGAGAAAATCAAATGTTAGGAATATTTAGAAAGGAATATAAACTAGAAAAGGGTGTGAGATGACATATGATGACAAATATGTGTTTATATGTTGCAATTGCATTCATCTGTGGTCCCTCCCTTTGCTTCCAAATGAAGCATTACAACTGGAAAAGATTCAGAAGACAGAGTTAAAGACACATGCTGGCTTCTAATACAACAAGTAATGTAAGCTTACACTTGCTTACACTCCTCAAAATCTGGAAATTACTTGCACTAAATGTCAAATATTTGCAAAATCATGAAGGCAGAGGAAATGGACTGATTCACCCTCTCTTTAATACAAGAACAAGATGTTTCATGGAGAAAGGTTGAAAAATGCATTAAAGGGAATGGTTCTTTTGCAAGTGCTCATTACTAAGCAGTAGAATTCTCTGTCACCTTTGCATACATTTCACTTTATCACAAATGGACTTGCAATGGGTATATTTCTGAAGATGAAAATCTTCAAAAACTCGTACAAATGCTAAGGACTTTAATCAGAGATTTCAGCAGAACACAATCTGTTTATGTGTTCCCCTTTGCTGCCACATATGCAATACAGACATTCAAGTTCAACACATGGTATGGTCCTTCCTGAATGCAGAGGTTTCTTCCTTAGGAAAGCTGCAATCATTATACAGCCTGAGTAAGCCATTATTGAAATACAATTTGTGTTTTACACATTGTCAGACTTCGTGTTAAAAACATAACTCAACACATGAAGTGTAATTTAAGGCATAATTATTCCGAACATCAGATTTCATTAATCAGAGCAAGGTCATTGCAAAATTGATCAGGACAGACATTATGTCTTCTAAGTCATTACACAAGAAGATAGAATTGAGGAATCAAGATACATCTCTGTAATAGCTGACAGAGAATGTAAAGTATGAATGCAGAGAACCTGAGTGCTACTTCACTTACACAGGTCAGAGACATTCTTTCTTTTCATTTGGCTAGCAAGAATTTTTTAAGCTACTCTGAATTTGAAGGAAGTTCTACCTATGTGAGTGTATTGTAAAATATAAATCAGTTTAATATATCAAGAAATCAAAAAAGGATAAAATTGTCCATGAAACAATGAAAATTTTAAAATGCAATTTTATGTTAGCAGACAGGCAAACATAACTACACTTGCACAAATATGAATACACAAAATAGAATATGCTGTAACTGCTTGAAGTTAACTAAACGCAAATGTGTAAAAAGGTTTTTAAATGTATTGAATATCCAGCTTAATGACTACAAAGTTAAACAAATGAATGTAAAAGCAATGGTCTCAAAAAGAGTTACAGTAAATATATGATCATATGACATCCATAAATGAAATTCATTTATACATACTTAAAATTAGTTTTTCAATAATACTTATATTAAATACACTGCCTTTGAAAGAAAATCTGAATGTCATAACAAAAAAAGTCTGCACAAAATTAAGTTGTGTAAATGCACTGCTTATAACAACATTTAAAATATTCTATTCTATTTACAGCTACTAATTTACCAAAGCACCCAAAAAGAAAGAAAAAAACCAATAAAATCAATTGAATAACACTCAAAAACAACATTTCCATTTTAAAACCGACAAAGTTTTATAAAATTTTGCACGGAAATACCCATTCGTAGTGGAATTCCTAGTTAAAACAAATCTTTGAGCTAATATACAACACTTCATAAAAAGTTAGTAGATTCTATATTTTCTGTATCTGATAGTTTATGAACCCTTTGTCACCAAATTTTGTCATCTGTAAAAAATACATCCATCCGGTGTTACATAATGATAAAAACATTAGTCTGGTTTATATTAGCAATTGTTTACATTTGCCATCAGGCAGTTTATTTCAGATTTAAATTCTTTGCTGAAAACAATAAACCTTATGTTGCCAACTACTTCAAAAGCATTTTCCTGTAGTCACCATTCTTATCTACAGATTCATTTTTGCCTTCTCACACACACCCCACTATGTTTCTTTGGGTCACACTGGTTCATTCTTTATGGTCCTGATGCATTGATTAATTTAGCTACAATACATAAACTCCAGAATCTAAACATCTTCACTTCTGTTAAAAGTCCTACAAAACAAACATTTAGATGTGATTTTTATAGAATAAATACAATATAATTCTATATAACTGTTTTAATCTTTTGCTATGCAGCACTGGATGGGATGATTAAGTAAATAAAAAAAATTATTAACTATTCTGTTATTTCACAAATGGTTACTGTAAAAACCTCAGTTCACTAATTTTTGGGTGAAATATATTCTAAATCTGTTTACATTACCAATTTTGTAGCGATCAGAAATAGAAATGAAGCTAACTTAAAAAATGGCAATCACTTAAAATACCTTAATTAAAAGTAATTAAATAATATTTTATTTAACGCAACAATAATAAACTACTAGGAGGATTTACTGATACAAAATCTTTATAATTTTTATATATTACAGCATTTCACAGCTATGGAATTGTTCTTGATCAATTGACATCTTCATTTTCCATGTTAAGTTTTAATGTCTGCTTGAACTATAGTCACAGTGAGTGTGACTTCGTGGATGTTAAGATTTTACTCCTCTGGGAAGCAATCACAAAGCAAGTGTGATTCCTGTCTTCTGGGTCTTAAGCAGGCTGAGAAACTATCCTAGCCTGGTCCTCCTGAAGAGACTTGCTTAATAAATTTCAACAAATTAAGCCTTATTAAAAGCCTTATTAAAGACATATTGTTCAGAGCAGAATTAGTTTAAAAATCAGTAGCCTTTTTAATTAATCCATAATTTGGGTATGAACCTAAATTTGGCAAGGATTTTTTTTTTTTTTTTTGAATGATTGAGTCTTTAAAGTCATGCTTGGTTTTCAGGAATGACAGGTAGAAAGCCAACTTCAAAAAACAGAGCCTCTATTGAAACCTGATAAAGTAATTTCACAATGCCACCTGTCAGCATAGTGCTCCCGTAGTACTTCAAATATTTTGAAGTGGGATGAATAAAGGCATTAGAAAGGAAGAAGAGCTCTTTCAGTAGAACTACAATGATTGTCAGTTAAACACATATGATTAACATCCTACACTGCATCATACCTGATAGACCCTTAGAAAAGGTATTAAGCTGCTAAAAGTAGTATGCTAAAAGCAGAATGTTTCTACTAAGACATTTCCATGTGTACCTTTCTCTAAGTTCAAGAAAAGCACTAATTGGTATCAACTAGCAACAAGTTCACAGAACAGACGTATTTTATTTAACTCATATTAAAAACACCTGTCCCCAAATGTCCAAGTCTCTTTCTTCTATAAGTAAAATGTTTCACCATACAGAGCTTTCAACTGGTATTGAAAGAAAAAAAAAAAGGCAATTTAAAAACGTATCTCTCTGTAAGTAAAACAGAGGTTAATTTTAAATTTCCGAATGATTAAAGTTCTGAGTTATAGGGTTTATTTTTGCATAATTTTTAAATAGACTTAAGCAGAAGTTACTTGATCTCACATTTAGAAGAGATGGCCCTAGTCTTTCATTGCAATCGACTATAATGTGATACACACAGGACAGTTTATTTTTAAATGCAAGCTACAATTTAGTCCAATACATATACATATTCATTAAGTCTGATCAATCTAATCAAAGATGTCCTTGAAAGTATTCTCAAGGAAGACATTAAATCAGCATAAAATAACTATTATAAGCCACACAGCAGAAGGAAAAAGAGGTTACTATATATTGAAACACTTCTGCAATATGAAAACTCAAAGTTTCTATGTTTCTAGAAATTTATTCTATATATCATGACCTTGCAAACTAAACTGCAATGTATGAAAATACAAAACAGAAACTATATGTACATACCTGATATTCAGATATAGATGTGTTTCTGCACTAAGCCTGAAGTATTTTACTTGCGAAGGTAGAAAATACCTCCATTATTATGACCAAAACACTAAACAAACTAAAACCAAAACATCTGAATGTAAGAATTTTCATCTATTATAGAGAAGAAGATTAAGTATCTGATGTTATGTGCTGGACAGGTATTTTCATAATTCAATTACATGCATGAAATTCAAAGTCCACATAGCATAGCTTTCAGAAGAGTAACATACTTCTTGTACGTCATCAGCAGCACCTTAGAAAAGTAATATAATACATCATGTGCTTTCTGTGCATTTAAACATTCTATTATACAAGCACAATATAACAATATTTAATTTACATACATCAAGTAATTCTTATTATTAAACCTTCTACACAAGTAGAGTAACAGGAAAAAATTCTGCAAATGGTAAAAAAAAAAGTATTTTTTGAATCAATAATATCATCCTTCAGTTTTAGTGGTGAATTTAAGAAGTTTATTCTAGCTTAATGTTGATTTTATAAATAGCTGCTGATATTCATATCAAGATTCTTTCCTCTTCCCTCTTACTTTCCTCACAACAGAACATCATGGCAGCAGATACTAATGGAAACATGTTGACCTATACTCTAGAAGAAAAAGAGATGGAACAAAGTGTTTAAAGCAGTAAGAGAAAAGTATCAGTGTTTAAAGCAAAAGTGAACACATATACATAATGACAGAAACTATTCAGATATTTCAATCTTCTTTTGTTCTTATGTTTTTGTAGATTACTCCATAAAAATCAGGAAAAAGAAAAAGGTATTAACTCATAATCCGTAAGGTACAGCATATGTCCAGCTATAATCTTTGGCATTTATAACTTGACAATCAAGACAGATTCTATGAACAGGACTGGAAAGGAATGCAAAAGCTCAAATGTTTTTTAGAAGAGTTTTCTTCATGCAAGGGTTCACACATAATTCGGGGAAATTATAATCATTAACAAAAGGTGTGAGTTCAACATGGTAAAATTCCTTCTAGGAAAAGGAATTCAAATATAGAAAACTGATGAGCAGGGACAACATTTTGCATTTGACAAAATATAGAATTAGAAAGCAATTAAATTCAAGTGATGTGATCAGAGAAAGTTTTTAGACAAATGACTTTAAAAGTGGCTTTTTGAATAAATGAAAATTAAAGACCTAGATAAGATTTTGGTAACCTGTAAAGAAGAACAAGCATTTGAAGACTTTTATAAACAAAGAGCAAAGTTGAGATGCATGCAATCTGAAATGGCATAGATTGGCTATGCAATTTGACGAACAAATTATAGTCTTGAAAAGAAAGGATATGTTGTCCTCAGTAACCAAAAATGAGTAAGAAGGAAGGGTCTGTGAAGAGAACTGAGATCAGTTTTCAAATTACTTATTCAAATTCTAAGTGGAGTATCTATAGGATAACCACAGTCAAGACAAGATGTTCTAGGAATCACAGACAGGAACACTAGATATGTGCATCATTGCGAGAAACAAAAAATACACTCCTGACCAAATCTGTGTGTAAGATCATGTATATCAATAAAGAATATTAGGAAGCAAATCTCTGGCACACAGATTAAAGTGAGATGATGGCAGGCAACCTACCAAATAATGAGATATATGAAGACAAAGTCACAAATGGACGACAGTTTCTTGCAGTTGATCATGACTACAGAGCTGTACCCAGTAATTGAAATGAGTGTGAAAAAGTTGCATACATATGTAGTTCAGGAAGTACAGATAAAGGGAGCAAAATACTAGAGTCATACAATTTTAACAAGAGGAAATCACTAACTAATAGAACAAAAGCTGGAATGAATGAGTTTCAAAGAAAAGGAGTACACAACTAACTGAATATTAGTATATACCATATACCCAACCGGGTATATGGGATTGCTTTGTACAAAATGCATTAAAAATGCAGAAAAAATACAGGCTTATGTTTGCCAAACACAAAATAATCTATTTCTGGGGATTACAGATAGGAGAAAAAAAATGCAATGACATCTTCCATCTGACATTGCATTTATGATTTGGCAGAGAGCTCAAAAGAAGTTTATAAAGCTGGCCACAGTTCTTCATGCTCTTCCTAATTAATGAATCATCTACAAATGCTAACTACCTAAAAAAAACCCCAAAACCAGGAGTATAAAACAGTTCCCTAATTAAAAGATAATATTTTTGTTACATATGTATTTTTCTAAATCTATGATGAAATCTAATCTTAATAATTTTTCACACTTTGGGTAGTATTAAGGAATGAGATTGCTATTATACCTGAAAATATGAATTTTCTTAGTGACACTCCTGACCTTAAGTCAATACCTATTAAAAAAAAAAAATCTTTTGGGCTCTTTGACATTATAGAGTAAGAAAAAAGGGAAGTAATTTCCTTTGATCTATGGTGGTTGAAAAGCAATCATAAATTAGAGAAATGTAGCAAGCTCAGGCAAAAGAAAATCAAAATTTTAAAATCTTGTTATATAATTGAAGTAAATATCCAACTGTCTTTTTTCTTTCCCTTTCTTGTTCCTGGTTTTTTTCATTTGTTTCTTTGGTTTTTTTCGGATTTTTTTTTTTTTTGGTTTTTTTTTTTTTTTTTTTTTTTTTGCAAGGGCACTGATTTTTCCCCCTTCTTAAGTGCTGCTTATACTATTGTGAGAAATATTCATTAGAGTGGAAGCAGCTGAGACTTATTTTTGTTTGTTGAATCTCATGTTAGCCAGTGAAATGTAGCCTTAAAAAATAGCAGTCCTTATTAAAAAGGAAAAATAACTTTATTAACAAACCCATAAGCCTTCATACAATGCAATATGGCAAAATAGATAGTACTAAACTATCACACTATCAGATGTGCACTAACACTCATGAAAGCCTATTTAATCTGCTAGATGTATTTTAATGTGGTTACTGATATGAACAAAAGTGGCATAAAAAAAATGAAGAAATTAGACTGTAAACTGTGAAAAACAGAATAGGATGATGTAATATTAGAAGTAATTTCTCACAAGAATCCTGTGCTGAATTAGAGCAACTTTCCAGCGATATGGCATTTCCTTCCTGTGCCACTCCATACTCCCTGAAAATATATAAAACGGAATGGGTTTTACAGCACATGGAGTCACGTTAATGTCAGTTACTCTCTAGGCTTTATGATTCCTTAAGGACATACCACCAAAAAAAAAAAAAAATCTTATTCCACAAATGAATTTAGTTTTTGTGCTGCAGACAAACCTGGTGCTGGTAAGATACAGTCAACGAATGCACTGGAACAACTGTCTGCAGCTCACCCTGCACTGAATTACCTTTCAGAATATCCACACTTTTAAGAATCACACTAAAACCAGATTTTTTTCTTTTTTTTTTCCACAATTCAATGAGACTCAAAATGCTCCAAAACTTGATTTTAGAACAACCAAACTTACAAGTACATGTAATAAAATTTTGGCCTAGTTTGAAACAATTGGATGCCATTCAGAAACCTATTTTTCTAGTCAAACACTACGAAAACACTAGAACTGCATTCCACAGACAATGTTTCTGGAAGCAACCTACAAACAACTCCAAAGTAAGGAGTAGGTTCTCCTTACTCTTACCTAAAGAGCAAAAAATTGTAAATGTATCCACAGAACACCTAGGAATAGTTGGCAGAAATTTGAAAAATATATCTAAGGTCCAAATCCAACATTTTAGTATTTTTGTGTACCAATTTGGACTACAGAGACTTTAAGTATCAGTACCTTTACAGGATGGGAATTACAGCTGCCTGACGCACTCTCCTTCCCAGCAGTATCAGCCAAAGCTCACATTTCCAGTCTGTGACATCTGGTAAAAAATTGAATGGAATGCCATGTCACTGCTCTGCAGATTTCTGAAACTGAAGTATCTGCTTTTTTTGCCTATGTAACAACTGTAAGACCTCATATGCTGGCTTTTCTTTAACAAGCGTATCTGATTTGAACTAGTTCCCTCATTTCTAAAAGAGCTGAAGTTCTTAGGAATGTATGGACTAATATGCTTTGCAACTCCTTTTGAAAACTAGTGAATACCGGAAAAACTCTAATGTTGTGTTCAGTTGTTAGAAAAAATGCCACCTTTGTTTTTAATATTCTTGCTAGAGATAAATGGACACTTTTTAAACGTCCAATGCATTCTGGATTTAGATAAATGCCGCCAAAGGCACTTGATTTTTTCATCTTAGTAATTGTTCATCCACTAAAATAAAGTGATGTAGAAGATTTTTATCAAAGTAAATGAAGAGAAATTAAAACAGAGCTGCCATGGGAGGACTGCAAGGTAAAATTACATTCCACAATGGAAGATGATCCTTTAATAGCAGAAGTCCTACAATATATCCTTGACAAAACTGGGAAATAGAAATTATAACAACTTTTAGATTTGTACCTACGATCTTGTTTCTTATCAATTAAACACTAAGCATATCCTAAAGAATATTTCTACTATAAAGCTCATAGAGCTTTAAATATGTGCTTTGGAACCTTTGATTTGGTTGAAGGGCTTTTGATTTTAGTTTATTTTTGTAATATATAGACACAAAAAAATAAAGTGCTTGTTCAAAATAATTTTAATACAATTTTGCAAAAAAGCAAAATATAGAAATGTTATTGTTTCAACATTAAGTTTTCTGGTTAATGAAGAAAAGCACTGTATGCTTATTGATTACTACATGAACAATCAAATCTTTAAGGTGAAAAATTTAAGAGCTATAGAATGTTACAACAGGAATTTTCTTCTCAGTACTAGTTACATTCCAACTAGACTTATGAATGAAAGCACAAATTGTATTTTAGAGTCTAAACAAATCCAAATAGTCTTCATGAAAACAATCTGAGACTTAGAAAGCAGAAAAAAAACTTTTTCAAAAGTGAATTATAAATATTTATACACATATACGTGTGCATATATTTTGGTTCTGTAAATCTTCTTTTAAATTATGCAATCAGTAACTTCCTTAGATGCTTCTTCAAATTTCAAAACTTTGCAAGAGATGGAAACTGTCCAATCATTAAGTAAAACAGTAAAAAAAAATTAAAAGCAATATGAACTGAGCTAGTCATGAGACAAGGAAAATATTCAGGAAAATCATAACTTGTAGATCAAGAAAACAGACAAAATTATGTGACTCTATTTATTTTTTAGCAAAGCATGTAGGCAAAACGAAAACATACAGATTGCTGTATTTAATAGAATGGATAAAATTCTAAGGCTGGAAATTTCTTCCAGCAGCAGATTTTGGACAAGAAAAGTGTTGACAAGAAAGACAAAGGCCTTCTCAAAAGTAGAAAATAACATGCAAATTTTCATTTTAGGTATGATGACACATACGTAATAATTTAGGTTAGGTATGAGCAGATATATTATATATGCATTTAAGGTATATAGTAAAAGCTCATTATTACTACCAGTGCCTTCTCTATATTCAGCAAAAAAAAAAAATATTGCTAAAATCATAAGTTCCATAATTTTCCTCACCCTTTACCTTAGATCTCCTGCAAACACATTGAAAATATATAGTATTCTGGATTAATGCAGAAATGCTCATATCTAGACTTCTTCTCTAGAAAATTTAGAATATATTCCTAATATTTATAATGCAGATGAAGTTGATGAAGATGGATGTCTGTGGCACACTATCCAGTGTCAAGTATATTACTAAATGCATGAAATTGATGTACTATGTCAGAAATGGTTACTCATTATAGAAATAATACAAGTACTTTTAAGAAAATGTAAAAATATTTAAACTGGTTTCGGATCCAATTTAATACAATAGTTTGGAGAAATTTAATGACAAGAGAATAATGAAAGATAACGGTAAGTGTCTGGGGTTGCACCATTTTTCTCAAATATTTTCTTCAACATTAAAGTGGGTATAAACTTAAGATGAAAGTACCAAGGAATGCAAATCTTTCAGTGCATGCAAAAAATGCATTTTAACATATAAGCACCCCTGTACTACAGCTACTCCACTTGGCAAAGAGGAATTAAAACATTTGGGTTCTCATTTATTTATTCCAAATACAATTAATGTGATCTAACAGACAACAGGAAAAATATCTCCGTAGAGAAATTACATCTGTTGCTCCAATGTACAAGCCAGAATGCCATAAAAATAATATATTTATATATTCTATGGCAATAATACAATTATTTTTAACTTATTCCCTGAAATTTCTCTCTTCTACACATAGCCATAAAACGAATTTCCTCCTACATGTTGTAAGGTTATATATCCATTCCATCATTTCACAAGAGATTGATGGTCTCATTTTTATTAGAATGCATTTTATTCATTAAAAAATTAAAAGTAATCTATTCCTTTTGTCTTATAAAGAATATACAGAAAAATGATACATAACTATAATCAGAATGATTATATTATCTGATAATTTTGGTATATTTTTTCATATTTCCCACGGTTATACAAAGGAGTGAATGTGCTTTTTTGATTATGCAGTGTACTTGATCATGTACTTTCACAGTATGAAATAAGACTTCATAATATATCACAGCACACATCAAATCTAAAAATATTTAAAAGAGGTGATTTTACTTAATTTTGATATACTAAGCGTGGTTTTGCAGAAGAGAACATATATTTATTTTTTTAACTGGCATCAGATACCTTGAAATAGATGACTGCTCACCTCTTTGGTAATATTTATCTAAAATTGAGAAAAAAATCTGAAGAGTAGAGGAGATATGCAGTCTATAGTTCTCTTTATTATTTCATTACTAAAATGTTCATTTTAAGAAAGACTTTACAGTTGTTTGTACTCCAGCATATGACATTTCAGTGCAATAGGGAGCAAGGGGTTTTTAAATGTTAAAAAAAAGATTTTGAACAAAAAAACCAACAGTAATCCATCCTAAATTTTTGGCCACCTTCACAGCTACACACTTAAAGTTCCACCTCTAGGAAGGGTCAATATCTGCACTGAGGATTTGAACATAATGTTGGTTGTTTTGTTTCATTCTGAAATTCACACTAAGACTCTGGTTCACCTAGAAAAATTAACACCAGACAGGGGACGTGAATATACATTGTTCATTCTGTAAGAACATACACTGGACATGAAGAACAGAAGGAAGAATCAAATCAAGAGCTCGAAGAAAGTAGCACGATGCTGCGTGTAACTGCTATTTTGTTAGAATTGTGCTAAATGATCATTCTCAAAATCACAATCCTAGGTTAAGTAACCTATCAAAACACAACTGACAAGCTCTAAGCTGGTATTCATCAAGTCATATTTTATTTGAATTCCTTAGCACCTGCAATGCATTAATGACTTCACATCCAAAGCATTGTTCCTGAGAGTGAGACTGATTAACCGAAATTTAGTAAATAATAAAATGCAAATATTCACAGTCATGCCGTTCAAGTGCATTCACCTAATTTTTTAAAAAGTAAGTACAGTTCAAGAAGTACAAGAAACAAGTGTATTTGAAACATTTTTTTAATCATGCTCATTTTCTTCCTATGTTTCGTTTGTACTTCAGTAATAAAGAAGAACAGTAGTGCACTATTTCCTGTTTCTCAATTAATAAAACTGAAACAGAAGGCAACAGTTGATAGAAGACAAGGTCCACATACATTACAAATTATTTAGTCTCACAGCTCTTACACATGTGAATAGAAAAAAGAGAGAAAAACTATTGTGGAGTTATTTGCAGCACTTAAGTTCTCCAAAACCAAAATGCAACTGAATAGAAAATGTTTCACTTTGTGAACAGCCAATGAGAATTCCAAAGATGCAAGTGTAAAAATATTCAAAATCTTGCAAAGAAACTCCTACTTTTACATACATAAACACACACATAGGCGTGCAATTTCATATGCTTTTGGAAAGCCAGTACAGTAAACCTTTTAAACTAAATCGTCTTAGACAATTAAGTTTCATTACAAAATTAAATTGTCTTTATTGTACAAATAACTAAAACTAAATTAGGCAATTTAGTTATCTTTAGTTAAAAGCAGAAACTTGTACAGTAGAAGGGAGTCTTCAAACACCTGCTGTGTTTTGAAAGCAAAATTTACATGAAAAACAACAAAACAACTAACCTATTCTTCCAGAATCCAAGACGCATAACCAGCGTGTTCATTTGCAACCCACCTTAGAAAAAAAAGCCAATGACTTGACAATCATTTATTTAAAAGGCAGTTTTATTTTACCATCCTATATAAAAAGGTATCCTCATCAAGACACTGCACAATGCAGAGCTAGATTTATAATAGTATTGCAAAAATACATTTTTAAAGATATATTCATAGCAATTTTCCCTTTACTATTACACCACATGGCGGTTTACTGTATTGAGTTTGAAATACTAGCGATTATGTATTTTTAAGTTTTTTATCACTAGACTGTATATTGAAAATCTGGGAGAAAGCAAACACTAACACTCTTATTCTCCTCCACAATAATACATTCTAAACACTGGCAAATGAGACATTCAGCTGGAGCCTGAAAATAAAACAAAAGTTGCTTTTTTGTTCTACTACAACATGTTAGTCATGTAACAGTTGCTTTTCACAGTAAGAAGGACTTATATTTCAGTTTAAAAAACTATTCCAGTAACAAAATCAAGAGTGAATGTGCATCCATAATGTAGCTATCATTCGCACACACAAGAGAGAACTTTGCAATATTTATTACCTCTATTCATTGTTAGACCACAAAGCTTTCATCTCCTGCTTCGGTACAGAACAAGACTGCATTCAGTAACAAATTTCAGAGAGAGAAAGTATATGCAAGTATGCACAGTGCAGAGCAAAGTATGAGAATAAACCAAAGTCTAACTGAAGTAGGTGCAACTATAGAGTAAATAGAGGACCTGCCCACTATAAAGCAGAGACGCTGCCTAGCCACAAATTCAGTTTGAGATACAGATTGTCAGAGTGGTGAGAGTAAGAACTTTAAAACCTCGTAAGGAAATCCTTGTGTAAGTCAGGGCTCAGTGACACAGTCCTCCTCTGCTGTGCCAACAAGATAGAAACTGCCTGTCAAAGTATATGCAAAATACTTCATCCCTATAAAATTTGCAACTAAGAAAAATTAAAAAATATCTATGAAAAGCTAACAAATCAGAGCTAGAACTCCACTATAAACTGAACATATCACTACATAGGACTATAGGGTTTAGGAAATGAACAAGCTTTAAGAAGCACAAAACCATGATTATATAAAAAAATTGCTGTATAATGAAAGAATTCAGAAACCACTTGTTTGTTGGTTTTGTTGTTCTGGGGTTTTTTTGGTTGCTTATTTGGTTTGATTTGGTTTCTAGTGATAGCTAGTTGCTATTTATATACTACTAAACAGATAAGAAACTGTCTACAATTCACATTACACTAACCCTGGAAGCCATCCCCCTGGCTGGATGCCATGAAGAGCCTGTTATTTAGTCAGTTTTTGATTGGAGGGTGCTGTTCAAGGGAGATGATAAGCAGAAGACTATTTGGCTTTCTTCTCTGAAGTTTCAAAGATATATCCAACTCAGATACCTGAAAATTATAGTTTCAATTGTGGCAACTTACATTCAGCTTTCCTTACTGGTAGAGAATTTTGATGAATTTTAAAAAATTGACTTGAACAAAAGCTGAATATATGGACTTTTCAAAAGTTATTAAGCATTTAGACAACTTCAACTGTCTCAAGTTCAACAATAGTATAAATGAAAAATTTTTACACAGGAGATTATGATAATATGCCTGGAAGATGATAGAAACATGGTGAGCTAAAGTACGTTTTTATTACACTTCAAAAATTTCATTCGTAAGAAAGTATAGAAAGATAGGAAAGTATGCTAATCTAAAATAAACAGTATGCTGCTGTTTTATCAAAATTTAAACTGTGGTGGTTTCAGCTTCTAATGACCGTATTTTACTTAACATAGGTTACCTTTGATTTTGCCTTTTATTTTTTTTAACTTTATTGCACATACATCACAATAAAGCAGAAGGCCTTGAGAGTTCTTGCTCCTCTATTATTTCTATTAGTCGCAAAAACTAAGAAGAAACTAAGAAGCCAAATTCTGTTCACTGAGTTCAACATTCTATTACATTGAAAATTTGGATCATCAGTCTATCATTAGTAGATAAAAACTGACCATGTTGAAGTTCAAGCTGAAGTAGCTCATACTTCAAATGCTGTGAAGATTTAATTATTATATACTACTAAATGTTATCTAAAATTCTTTCTTGAAACTGAAAAGTACTTACATCTTCTTAATTGGTTTATGTGGCATTTAAATAACTTTCCAATTATCACAATTTGGTACCCATGTACAACATCCAACTGCTTGTTAGTAATTTGAACAGTCATGGGAAAGCACAAGTACCAAACAACCATTTGGTTATCTGAGACTGAATGCTCACGCAGCCTAGAAGATGTCATTCCTGTCTATAGTCAAGGGCATTGCCAATGCAGAATGGGAAAATTTAGAATACCTTTAACTATTAACAATACTTTCAAGAAAAGCATGTTGTTCTTTACATCACTAGGCTACAAAGTGTGAGTAATTACAAAGAATGAATCATAGATAGGCTGTTAAGTGTATCAGCCAATGATTATACAGAAGATAATTATCTTTGTACAGAGGTTATTAAAGAAAACTATAGTCGATCATTAAATGCTGTATTATAACCCTCTGAAGGACAACCTTGTCAATATTAGTTAATTCAGGAAATAAAACCAAAGCATTTTGAATGAGCCTTTTCATTTGTAAGCAGCAATAATTGCTGATTTTGAATGAAAAAATTTAATATCTCAGAAAAAATATACCTGTAAAACATTTTGTTTTTCAACACTGAATCAATTTTTAAGGCAAGGACAAAACTAAATTTTAATTTCACAAGATTTTGAAGGCACAGATATTGTATTAATTGACATACTTCCAATGTATAAAAGCCACAGACGCGCTTCAAGACAACCTTTTTCAAGTGCTAGAGAGACATCATTGAAAGTGGTCTTTTGTTCGACATAACAGGTTTTTTAATGCAGCTTGAAATCATGCCAAACCTTCTCTTGCTGTGATATGTAAAATAAACAACATATAAACACTTAGAAACACGAACACATACTGCAGATAAGCTTTTATCACGCCTACTGATAGTTCAATAGGGTAAAAAAAAATCATATGAAAGCACATCAGAATATTTTCTTACATAGACTGTTCTATAGACACTCAGAAGTCAATTGTACTGTGAAAGCTTGTCTAAATATTGTTACTATGTGGCCATCCAGTGCACCACACACCCAGTGTTCCACATGGTGAAATATAAATGCTGTAGTTCTTCCAAAACAAGAAAATAGAAGAATTTCATTCTCTCAAGATAGTGAAGCTTCACTGGAGAAAAGACATCCTCTGTTATATACAAGGAGTTGCCAGTTTTAACAAATTAAACATAAACTTTGTGCAAGTGACACCAGCATGGACAGCCAACTTAAAGGACAAGAACATTTGCATGTGGGAAGAGTTAAAAGCAAATATAAAATTCTCAAGGCTCCTGCTTGCACCTCTAAGGTCACACCACACACTAACACATAGCATTTCACACACTTAAACCCATCTAACTTGTTATTGCAATTTACTAAATCTAGCTACCAATAGATTCTTTTTACTATGAAATGCGGACGCCTATCTTTTAACAAATGCAAGCAACTACAGGCATGTATCCTGGTGACACAACTCTCTACTCTGACTTTACACCACATAAAGAGTCAAACTGAAGGTCACTGGCCTAGTATCCAACACTTTTGAAATGGTTTTAAGCTACTTGTCTCTCTAGCAGTATTTTTTACCCCACAAGCGTCAAGCAGCTCACCAAGAGTGGCAGACAAAATAAAGCCTCCTGAAAAAAATCCCCACACATAATTCACTCTTCCTAAATACACATCACAGACTCAAAACTAAAATAAACCAGACTTGACTTGTATAGACATATTTGGATTAAAAGAAATGTTGGAAAGCTTAGTTTTGTTTGTTTGGGTTTTTTTCCTTCCAGGAGTTAAGCAAAAGGTCCACAATAACTCAACAGAGAAGAGCTGTAAGTCTTGAAAGCAGTTAAGATAACAACAAACAGAAAGCAAATGGCAAAAGTCACAATATTTTAGTTTTTAAAAACCTAAGATAGTTCATTTAAAAACAAATGATCTTATATTACTTCTCTAGTAACTCCTGAAGCAGAAGGTATTTAGGCTATTTTGAAGCTCAAGTGATAGCTTCAATCTTGTTTTTATAAAGGATTAAATGACTGCAGCAAGACCCAAGACAACAGTAACAACTACTGCGTAAAAAGTAAAAGTATTCTAGATGAGAATTTAGAGGGAATGGAGCAAGCACAAGCTTTATGGTTTATCCCAGATAAACCTAGATAAAATTTTAAAATTAAGAGACAGAAATCCTATATATTCCACTTATTTGACTACCACTTCCATGTTATATTACTGTGATTAAGACAAGCTTGTTCCAACTCACATCTTCATTTCTGTAAATATCAAAGCCAGACAGTGAAGTAATTTAGCTCAAAATAGGCGATGATTTAAATACCTAAACCAAGTATTTTCCCTTAAAGGCCAAAGGTAGAAAGGTAAGATGGAGTGATATACCTAGATAAAAACACTAACATTCAATTTATCAAGTACTTTTCCAAAAATGAGAAATAATGCATTTATTAATTAGGCCTTTAAAATTCAAAACATTTTAACATGGCTTTACTGCACTAGCTAATCACAGAGCTTCCAGAGACCATTAACATATTGCTGTCAAATCAAAATAAATTCTCAGAAATTATCACTGGCCAAGGCGAAGTATACCTTCAACATACCAAAGATGTAATAGATGAAAGCACAATGAGTCAGCCAAAGAAGGTAGGACACTTTACAACCTCTGTCACCACTCCAGAATACCAAATTAGCATAAAATTATTCACTATTTCCAGTGGAACATTCAGAAAAATTCTTACAATAAAATTTAATCTCAGGTATAATTAATGAAAATGGGATCCACTATTCAGAATTCATATACAAAATACTTTGGTGCTGTAAGTTTTTCTCAATTACACAAATGCAAAAATAATACTGCACTGGGCTCACAAGTTAAACTTTTGACTTTGCTGAATTTATCTCTAGAATTTTTCACCACTGAGGCACTGATTGTCTCTCTTGTTGCTTACCAAGTGACCACAATTTTTAACAACCATTATAAAAAGAAAATAGAAATATGTAATTGTCAAACTGTCAACAATTACATGCAAAAGGCTTCTTCACATTATACTATGGAACCAATAGAAAACATATCATAGCAATCACACAATGATTATTTTACAGTGAGAGTAGGGATGCCTAGCAAAAACTGAGCTACACAGTATCACTAAAATAATGAATCAAGGTACTGGCTCATCCAATTGAAGCTGGCCAGTACAGCAGGGGACAATATAAAGATTTTTTAAAAATACAGTAATAACAAATGGCAGCGCAGAAATAACACTGGATGAGGATGGTCACCTCAAAAACAGAGACACGGACAATGCAGTGGCGATTAATGCTTGCTTTGCCTCTGCCTTCTGTACCTATAACAGACTAAGGGCAGCCCAGTGTCCCAAGCTCTAAGGCCATGGCTGTGAGAATGACAGACCCCCAGCCAATCCTGAACTTGTGTGGGATTTGCTGCTCCAGCTGGATCCTTATAAGCCCGAGGAGCCTGATGGGATTAATTTGAGAATACTCAAAGAGTTAGCGGATGTCATTGTGAGGCTTCTTTCAATGACTTTTGAACAGTCTTTTGAAACCAGAGTGGTCCCAGTTGACCAGAAGCTGGCAAATGTCCCAGTTTTCAAGAAGGGCAAGAAGGATGACCCTGGAAGCTACAGGCTTGTCAATCTCACTTCAGTGCCTGGCAAAATTATGAAGATTGCACTGAGAGGTATTGAAAAACACCTGAAGGACAACAGTTACCGGTAACAGCCAGCATGGTTTCATGACAGTAGAGTCCTGCTCATCTAACCTGATTTCCTTCTAGGAAATCACCAAGTTGATCACAAGGGAATCACCAAGTTGATCAAGGGAAGCTAGTTGATGTAATATTTTTGTATTTCATTAAAGTTTTCAATACTGTCTCCCACAGAATCCTTCTGGTCAAAATATCAAGCACACAGCTGAATAAGCACAGCATGGGATGGGTGAGCAACTGGCTCAGGGGTCAGGCTCAAAAGGTAATAGCGGATGGGGTGACATCAGACTGGCAACCTGTCCTTAGAGGGGTTCCACAGGGCTCCATCTTTGGGCCAGTGCTCTTCAACATCTTCATAAATTACTTGGGTGCAGATCTCAAAGGGATACTAAGTCAGTTGGCTGATAAAGCCCTGCAGAGACACCTTGACAAATTGGAGGGCTGGACAATCACCAACCATATAAAGATTAGCAAAGACAAGTGCCAGATTCTGCACCTGGGATGTGGTAACCCTGGATTAGATACAGACTGGGAAAGGAGAGACTGGAAAGCAGTGCCACTGAATGGACCAGGAGGTCCTGCTTGACAGAGAGTTGAATGAGTCAGCAGTGCCCTGGCAGACAGGAGGATCATCCATACAGCAACACCAGACAGCTGAAGGAGGGGTTTGCCCCACTTTGCTCAGTGCTAGTGCGGCCTCACCTTGAGTTCCTGTGCAGTTTTGGGCATCATAATGTAGGAAAGGTATAAAGATATTAGAAAGCATCCAAAGGAGGAGGAGAGCCAGATACTGATTTCTTCTCTGGGGTGATCAGTGACAGGACCCCAGAGAATGGCCTGAAGCAGTCTCAGGGGAGCTTTAGGTTGGATATTTGGAAAAGGTTTTTCACCCAGAGGATGTTTGGGCACTGGAACAAGCTCTCCAGGGAAGTGGTCACAGCACCAACTTGACAGAGTTCAAGAAGCATTTGGACAACACTCAGACACATGGTGTGACTCTCGGGGATGATGCTGTGCAAGGCCAGGAGCTGGACTTTCATGATTCTTGGGGGTCCCTTCCAACTCAGGATATTCTATGATTCCATGATCCTCCCAAAACAGAGCCTCCTGGCAAGTTTCATGATGTCCAGGCAGCCTTAATAGCAACACAGATGTATTTAAAATTTCAACATATGAATTCCTGAAATTACAATGACAAATTTTTTCTTCCCCTCTTGTAAGCTTTAGTTCCATTTCAAAACTTCAAGTCTTGCTTTGCAGCTCTGTAGGCAAGTAGGGTCCTAAACACTCCAATCTCTTACTTGCTGGTAGAATTTGGTAAGTTCTTAAAAACACTGCAGGATCTACATGGAAAATACAGATTGCTTCAGAAAGACAGGCAGACAAGTGGCAGTGTGTGGGGAGCGAACAGAAAAGAGGGCTACTCTACAAAATCATCAGTACTGTACCTTCCTCTTCAGAGATATTTGAAATTATATTGCACAGGTATCCTACACCTGTTCTCCCTCTTCAATAAAATAGCAGTTCTACCCTCATTGAGACCTTGGCTATAGGAAGATTTCATCACTGCCTTTATGCTTTGATTTTCTACATTTTCCTTCAGCCATTTAACAAAACGAGAGCATCTAATCAACAATAGCGTAATAATACAATATTAATATTGCCAGAACAGCTTTTGTATTTAATTCTCTGCCTCTGCAGGAAACAAATACTTTCCTATTTTAAGTATCGTAACAATCTTCTGAAAGTCTCCAGCAGGATTCAATTGCAAGTTTTTTCAAATGG
Source organism: Ifrita kowaldi (assembly GCA_013398055.1). Taxonomy (NCBI): domain Eukaryota; kingdom Metazoa; phylum Chordata; class Aves; order Passeriformes; family Cinclosomatidae; genus Ifrita; species Ifrita kowaldi. Next base: position 250,678 of record VZRS01012620.1, read on the forward strand.
TATTGCACCTATATTCCATTCACTTTATAAATAAGCATACAGCATCTACCCCAGAGGATTAAAACTTTTAACCTAATTTTTGAAGCGATATGAGACTATGCAAACAGTAAGTGGGCTTTACCACCATTTGATTGCTAGACTGGATTGGATACAATTTATTCTGCAGAACCAACACTGTTCAAACTACCGTTTTGATATATGATTTAACTAAAAAATACTTTTAATTTTATGACTTGTCCTGCATCATCTTGTTTTTGTAAATTAATTTTCAGAATGGAAACTCTGATGCAATTGTTGTGTCCTTGCTGCCAAGTAAAATTATCAATTATCTTGAAAGTATGAACCAATAACATCCTAGGTTTCGTAGTTACTGAAGACTCCTTTTAGAGGAGTATCTACAGAGTATTACAAGTCACTTAGTGGGGATGAAAATTACACATGAAGAAAAACACTAACCTGTCTGTGCTTTTGTAAATAAGTACATACTAAATATTTTTAACCATATTTTAACCAAAAATATAAAGCAAATGTGTAAGAAATTACCATCTGATAATTTAAAGATTCTTGATCTTTCTATGTATTTGTATTATTTAAAAAACAGGAAAAGAGTTAAAACCAAAATTTTACTTTTATATTGGAGTTTGTCACTGCTAAATATGTGAATGTATGCTAATGTTTTTAGTGTTGAAAAATGATTTACTATTTGAGGAAGAATCATTAACATAATTTCATAAAATGAGCCATTACAACAGCAAAGATTTATGTATCAAATGAAAGATATGGACATATCTGATCAATATAATAAATCTAACTCTAAATCCAAATGGCATGCATCCTTGTGTGTATGAAAGAATGCAAGACAGAGCACACGCATCTGCATCTAAGAGGGTTTGAAAGGGTGCTTACTGGAAAAAGTTGGATAAGTGTAAAGGAAAAGGTATATTATCAACGATTATTGAAAGTGCAAAATTTTAAACACAGAAACTACACAAATATACATTAAGGTCCTCTGTGAAATCAAGCCAAAAATCCCAGAAAATGCTTCCATAAAATCAAGGTCTCTACTAATCCACTGTCTCCTTTCATTAGGTCAAGGTCTTGAACACGGGGTGTGGGGAGAGTATGAGGGGAGAGACTATTGTTCTTACTCCTGTTTATTCCCACATGCCAGCCATATTACCTGAAAAAAACATCCCCACAAATCATGTAGGGCTTTTTGTTTATGTATCTTTTTATATTATTTGCAACAAAATGACCATCATTGCATGGTAAAATCCCAAACCATCAACATTAAAGCTGTCATTCTTTATTAAAACTGCAGCTCACACTCAGTGCAAAATAATAACGCTGTGCCACAAGCATAAGAATCTAACTCCTACTGAAAGCACACAGAAGGTTTTAATTAGTCAGTCAAGAATGGGTTATAAATGCAGTTGTGCAAAGTCAGTTATCTTAATGAAACCAAAAATATTAGATAAAAAGTAAGAAAAATTCAACTGTATGAACCTTACAAAACAAGGTGGGCTTATATCATATTTTAAAATAATATAAGGTATTTAAAATGGCACTTATCTGTGGTAAGTATTTAAGTAAAATTAATATCAAATGCATAAGATATAAAATAACTTCAATATTTATTTGCAATTTCAGGCCATTGCTTGTACAGAAAATACATTAATTTAGTTATGTGAACAATTCTTTTGAAAGGGAAATATATTAGTTAACTGATTTTTCAATCTTGAGCCTTTATGCTTCCCTGCTCATATTCAAATATTAAAAATACGTGCAACTGATGCAAGTAGAATAGCAAATCAAAACTCTCAGTGCCTGAAATGCCATGAAGTTTAACTCCTTAAATGTGTCTTAAAAATTATTCTCTAATCTTGGGATTTGATCAATAGTTTACAGAAAAGAGCTAAAAATATGGCAGTGTTAAAAGGCAGGGTTGCCAGTTCTTTCATGGTCCCAGAAAACGTAGAAGTAGTTGGCAGGATCAGCTCAGCTCCACTGTGCTCCTGAAAAATATAAAATACCAGTGTCTACTGGATCATTGGGTCCTTAGCACTCTGGCACTACTTATGAAAAAGATTTTGCTGATGACCATAATGGTGCTTTAAAATATGGAGTAAGACAAATTTGTCAGTAGGCATGATCTTTTAGTTTTTATGTTTCGTTCCCTAAATACATATTAATTATAGGTTAAAAAAGTGCTTTGCATGATAACAAACAAATTAGGATCTCATCTCTGGGCTTTATTACTTGTACAGAAATAGCAAGAAAAAAATGATTTGAATTTTAATATTAAAAAAGATGTGGAAACTGTATACGCCTATTTTATTCCATTGTTATCTAATGAAATTACATTTTAATTGTTAATCTCACATATATACTAGCAACACCAACTGGAACTAAGCTTGAGAGCCTCCAACAAGCTCATAAAACCTCCCCCCTCACAATGTAGTCAGTAATGTAAGTCCTGTGATGGTGGCAAATACAAGCTTACTAAAAAAGCAAAGTACTGGCACCTCACTACTAGTATCCATATATGTTAACTAAACCAGGAGTTCAAAACATCCATGGAAAACTGCCAGTGAAATTTGGAGATGACACTACTAGAAGTCCCCCTGGACATGCTGTCTTACACCTGGAATCTTAGCTGCAACTTATCAGCCTTATGCAAGTCAAAGATTTCATCAGGAAAATTTGGCTTGGAAAGAGGGCTCTGTAATAAAAATATAAAATCAAATAAAAATACAAGTGAATAATTCTAAACAGCAAAGTCAGAATATTTATTATTCTGTACCTGCTCAGCTACTGTCATCAAAGCAACAAAAGTGCTTCTGTACACAGAAGTACAAAGATTCAATAAACTTGTTACGCAACAGCAGTTTCCTAAGGAAGTCCATCAATATTTCATCTACTCAAACCTGGCTAAATTCTGTTGTGTCATAAAACAAATTTACCTAAGCTTGGACAGATTTTTAAACTGGTATTTGAAATCTGTAAAATCTATAAAAACAGATGCATATTTTGCTTCATAACATAGTAATTGCTATATAACACAGCTCTTATTAAAAGCAAAAAAGTAAAGGAAAGAAGTTAAAGGAAATGTGCATACATACTGCACTGCTCAGTAAAACACATATAATGTTATATCACCTACGAATACAAATTTAAAACATTTAAAAAATTAAAAAGACCCACAGTGTTGTCCCTGAACAATAGTGAAAAGCAGGCAGATATATAAGAGAAATATGCTAATCCAACCTCTTCCCAGTTCAACAACAGAGATACTACAGTGCCACCAATTTCTCAACATGCCGAGTTCTAGAACAGGCATATTCTTTTTTCACTTCCTTTTTCAATATCTGTCAAGGTAATGCCAGCAGGTAGGTAACAGAAATGTAAATTAGAGTCTGCAAAACTAATTCACAGTACATGGTGCAACTTTTTGTTTACCAGCTAAAACCAGGTGCATTAACAGAATAAAGGTTACACTGCATATAAGAGCTTCTAAAATCTGTGAAAGTCTTTCAACTTTGAAGGGACAAGAGCACAACTCCTAAGAATATTATAGAATATTCACTTAGAAGTACATAGAATTTAAACTAAAATGGAAAGAAGTTAAGCAACAAATTGGTGAAGTAAACATGAAAAATGTTACCTAAATAAAACAAACTAAAAATTACCATGTACTGTAGTGAACGAACAATTTCTAAATATCAGTTCAGTGAAAATATTATCTCTGCCTTTTCCTGTGCTAACTTATAATTTTTTAAAACTGAAAAATGAAGTGACATTAACAGCTCTCATAAACATTTTCACCTGGTAGAAGAAAAGGAAAAAGGTATTTCAAAATGGTAAAAAATTAAAGAACTTCAAAAAGAAAGGCTGTGCAATTCATTTCTGTAGCAATTCAAAACTAAGAAAAATTCTCTCAAGACTTTGCCAAAGAAATAGAACTGTTTTTCATGATGTGGCGCTGCTTCATCCTACAATGGCCAAAACAATTTTTAATTCCAGACACTACAGAAAATGTTATGTCTTCATATTCTTTCCTCTGCTACTCAAACTTGTGGTTTTACACAGAAATTTTCAGAATTTACAGAAATTTTCATTTACTTGGAAATCACATGTTATGATATATATCACATTGTTTTAAGATACCCAACTGCATTTCTATTTTTATATGCAGATGTCATAGTTCACCACCAAATGTATGATCACTCACCTATCAATGGTGTTTTGTTCAGAAAGGCAAGAAATTCAAAGACTTCTCTAGAAAGTCATGACATACTGAAATACTACTAGACACTATTTTTTAGAATAATATTTATCTCCCACATATGTTTTTTTAGAAAGCAGAACAGTGACGAAAAACTTATCAGTACAGTCTTTACATGGCACCATGACTCGCAACATATTCAACAATTGTTGTATCTGAGACCCAAAGATACTATGACTGCAAATGTACAGCCAGCCACATGCAGGAGAAACTGTACTGAAGACTGTAAAAGAATAGAAAGATTTTAGTACTACAAAAAGACTACAAAAAATCGGAACAGAAAGAAAAGAACACTTTTTATTGGTTACAATCACAACACTGAAATGTTTTCAGCTATCCATTGGTGACCTCCTTCACATGATAAAATATTTATATACGTTAGATATATGATATGTCCATATCCAGTATTTGGTTTATACAACAGTAAGCCTTGCTTACAAATCTGACAGATGGGAAAGAGTGGGGTAAAGAATGCATCCAATTATGACTGCACCTCTGAAATTTTCTGAGGCTCTTTTTTAAAATATATTTCCATTTCAGCTGCTTAGCAATGAAATATCACTTCATAACTCAATGAATACCTGTAAAAATTATGCAGGGTTGTCAAATTATTCACTTGCTGAAAAATTTTTTGTGCCACACAAGACACACAAGTACATAGCTCAACTACTCAAGGGATGTAGAACATTTTACTGTCCCACATGACAAAACAGGCTGACTTCCTACAAAACAGGCACAAAACTATTTCTTTCATAGCACAGTAATAAAAGACATGTGGGAAAGAGGAAGCTTGAGGAAGTTTGTCAGCGTCCACAAAGAACACTTCACATCTACCATATAGTTTCTCAAGACCTCCGCTCTTTTCCATGACTTTTAAATATATGTAACTTTTATATACTTTCAAAACTAGTCATGACAACAAAGCATTCATCAAGCCTGCCTTTGCCAAGGAGTTAAACTAAATACATGGTCATGAAGCATCTACAACCAAAACACAACTGATTCAGCTATTCTCACATACAACCTCAAGCTATGAGAAACAGCAATAGGAAAAGCCTGTTTGTGAAAATAATACTGAATCTAGAAGTACACCTTTGGCTGTAGGACTAGAAATAGTCAATACTCCACTTATTTTACCTGGAAAATTGCTCTGCTGACTTAGTTCACTAAAACCAGAATGACATACCAAAATTCAAAAACCAAACCCGTATTTTAAACTTCTAGTGACCAAGCGCTTACATTTATAATCTAATAATGTTTTAGTTTCTTCAAGCCTCAGTAGCAGGCAATGGTAAACACGACAAGAACCTTTCTGCTTTCATCCTCTGAGATTCTGCAAAATAACTTAACCTTGTATTTTAAAATGTCTGCTGAGATTCAAGTTTTGTGAAAGAAAAAAAAAAGAAAAAGAAAACTCAGATTAAATAAAAAGTGTATTTCTTTAATTTAAGGATCTCATCTTGAGAATTTAAGTATCTCGAGACTGCACAGACATTAAGACTTGTGCTCTGAATCCATCTTGTGCAAAACAAGTATCAGATTATACCAATTCTGTTGAAGCCTCCAGTGAGCAAAATAAATTTTTTACTTTAAAAGTTGATCTCAAAAAAACCCAACAAGCCAACCAAACCTTTTTATGATTACTGTGTAGAAAAGAATTTTGTTTTTTAGGAGGCAAATGATCTAATGGTGACAGAACTGGAGTCAGATGCCCAAACCGAACTCCAAAAAATCAGATCTAAAAATTAAGGAAGCCTTGGAATAGTGAGGACAAATCATTAAAAAATCATCATCATTTGAAACATGGAGTTCTCATGCTCGAGAAATACCTAAAGAGTGTTAAGAGCTTCTACACTTAACAGCATTTTCTATGCAGCAAACATTTCTAGACTTTGTGTTATAATGACCTGCCATACGCATACAAAACAACTGAGGGTGGGAGATGACTTATCAGTACAATCTTTATATTATACCATTACTCACAGAATATTTTATAATTGTTGTACTGAGGGTTAATAATCAAATAAAAACATCATACGTCTCCCAGACATACCCTATATCTTTGAAATATTCTAAACAGTTTGTTCTCATCTACACACGAATGTAGAAATCTGGGGAAAAAAACTACCAAAGGGATAGCTTCTCTGTGACAGAAAAAATTGAAAATGTTTTTTGGCATGCTAGAAAATTATCCAGCGGTTTACTACCATAAATATTTTGGGGGAAAAAAAATCCAAAGAAAACCTAAAAAAAACTCACCAAAAACCCCCACTTCCACTATAAATGCAAATAATTTTAGGATCATTCCTTACATTTTCATTATCATTTAGGGCTCACTGAGCCTAAAATAAAATCACTGTGTAGCAGATACGAGCCTTCTCTTCTCCTGCATTAATGGAAATGCAATGAGAGAGGCCAAGATTTATAAGATGAAGAGGATTATTTTAAGTGTTTTATTACACTATGTAAAGGTGATCAAATTTACCACAGTTCTAAACATGAAAAGACAAATACATACAGACCAAGTGAAAATCAGAAAAGTTAATGCTGATAACTTTGAATAGACTTTTAGTATTTTTAAATAATATTTGATTGTGCTAAGACTTAGGTGTGTAGAAGGTTCTTCTGTTAACTAATGTTAAAACAGGAACATAAAAGAACTTGCAAAAAATCCAAGTAGGATTCTGTCTTTTGGCCACCTACAAATGAGCTTTTTTCCCATTGTAGTTCATTCTAAAAAACATAACCTAAGAGAAAGCAAACGAGATAAAATTATTTAGCACCACTGACATTTCTAACCTGTAAATCAAACATCTTGCTAACGGTTAAAATCTAGCACACAGGCTATGCCAGATATAAATCTAGCTGCATAACTAGCTACACTTGCTTTTAACACATACAGGCGGCATTTCCAGTTGCTAGGATATTATGTAGTATATTAAGTTACATGTAAACATCCTCACAGAGTTGATATACAGAGCTTGTCATAACATTCAGGGAGAGTAAAAGCTCTGAACATACCACTATGTCCAGAAAATAATTCTGTGTGAGAGTTTGATTTATTCAATATCCACTTTTAGAACCTCCAAATGCGAAAGAAAGTGAAACCAAACACACCACCAAACCAAACAATAAAACCAGTCCGTGTTTAAAAGAAAGCATTAGATAAAAGAGCCTCCTATTTAGGCAGTGATTTTCCTTTTACTTCCCCTCTGTTGATGACTGTCCTTTGCATGACTCTTCCCTGAAGATGTAACACAGATAAAAATCTGTGCCTGCAATTAAATCAGAAATTGATCATCTGACTTTCTACTGAAGACCAATACAGATTATTTTGAATTCATCTTATCCATTTCTGAAAACACTTATAGTTTTTCAGAGTAATATCTAGGTTTCTTTGCCTAGGTAAGATATATTTAGAGTCCCCTCATGTACAAGACCTAAATCCTACAAGATTATTTCTTCATGTTTTAATTCATTTTTAGGGGTTTAGAATGATGAGATTAAGTCTTATTTCACCACCTCCTCAATTGACTAAGACTCCCAAATTATATTCTAATTACTTGCATTAAAAACTTATGTGTTTCTCTATAACCTGTACTAGAAACAGCAAGAAGGCTCTGAAAATTCCCATGAAGCAGTAGTCAGATCCTCTTATTTTACTCTTGATTATTCAGCCTCAATCCATTTATTTTGTTTAAACTCTCCAGATGGAAGTAGCATATCTAGAGAAACCTGAGACACTCAGCGATGTGCTTGAGCTCCTAAATCAACCATCTATCCAGACATATCTCAGTTTCACTTAAAGTTTGGGCCAGATGCTCACTCTAATTAGTCCATTTTTTTACCCTCCATGGAACAAATTCCCTCCAAGGCCAAGTGGGACTATGACCAACACAACCAGGTTTCCCAATGCATATAATCAAGTAACAAAAACTCCAGAATGTTTTCTGAGTTGTGCATTTTACACATAGCTGCATCACTCACATGCAAACACACCCTTCACTATAATATAAAGTTCCAAAAGCAGGATAGTACATGTCAATCTGCTTAAACCCTGGTCATTAAGAGTTGAGACTACTTTCTAGAAATTAATGAATACCATTTGACTCTTCTGATGCAAGTGTCTAGCCAATACACTACAACAATAAAGCTGAAGTATTATTATGTCTAAGCCATTAATCAACATCTACACAATCTCTTAATTTGATAGTTGCACTTAATCTTACTGATATATGAAAGCAGCAACACTAAAGTTCTACATCAGATTACATTTGTTCACAAACTGAATTGCTATTTTACTTTTACCTGGATTTACACTACAGTGGAGTACAAACCTGAAACATAAAACTCTGTAAACACAAAGGTCTTTATGAGTCCTCATTGTTCAGTATGAATATAATCTCTTGAAACAGCTACAGTCCAATAATTAAGTTGCTTAAATATGCAGTTTTCTTGAACTTCATGAGAAAAGAAAGGACATGTCTACCACAAGGTGACAAAAATGCCATGCATGCTATATTTAGAATACACCATCCCAGTTATTCAAGGGGTAAGCAACTTACCTGTGCGACGTAATGACAGAGTATGAGGAATGGTTAAAATGTTACTAAAAAGCTGGTTTTCAAGTGAGAGGAAGAGAAATAACAGCTTACCTGAAAAGTGAAAAATATACAAATGCAGGTAGATTCAAAGGAAATAACTCTTGTACAAGTCTAGCAGAAAAGGGAAAAAAAAAAGAAACCCAACCCATATACTTAGCTGCTTTTATATGCCCACTTCTATAACTGATTTCTTATTGAACACCATTCAGTAATTTCAGCTGAAAACTAAATTTCATTGGACTAGGAACTTCAAACTCCATCAAATTTAGAAAAGTGTGCTTTAGTATGGCTGTAGCCATTGAAGGAAAACAATTATTGTTGGTACTAATACGTAACACTTGTGTTGACAGTCACTTAAATATCTTCACATTTAATCAAATATCCATTCTAATTACATTAACACCATTGCATTGCACTCACGCATTAAAAAACTAGTTTGATACATTTTCATTCACATGCATTCATAAAAAAGAATATTCAAAAGCATGAAGTATAACATCTTTTTCATTTTATAAGAGAAAAAAATGCAATATTTACATAAAATAAATTTATCTTTCTTTAACGGATTGTTTTTCAAAAAGAAATGCAACCTAATAAAAAATGTATCTTTATTGTAGTAATTCTTCAAATGAAAGTCAAGACAAATTGTCTGTTAAATTATTACACCAGCTCCAACACTCATTCATACAAGTTCATGAACCACACAATACTTCCTTTGTTCAATACTTCTATATAATACTTTGTAAATACACTGTATTATTACCTAATTTAAAAATAAGAAGAGTATCTAACACATTTAATCAGGGGCAGTATGATACAAATTACCATAGCTTTACACCTTCACTTGCTTATTTACATTGAACTGCTGCTTAGCCCATAAAGAACAGTCACACAAATTATAAACAAATTAAAATGTAAAGAAATACAAAACAATTTTAAAAGTTACATGACATTTAGACCAATGAGAGTTTCTGATAAGGAAGTGATAAGATGTCAAGTTCTAAGGAAGATATATTTTATCAAACCTTACCACTTTTGGTTCAAACAGGCAAGAGTTAGTCATACAGCACCAAAAGACAACACAATGATCTTACAACTGACTTGGACACCTTTTATTAGTAGAATATCCAGCACAAGTTACAACATAAGGAAAAAGCTACGTGTTGTTTTTTTCCAACACGTGCATCAGTCACTAACCCAAAAAAAAAAATAGATAAGGTATTTGTCTTGCCTCTTATTTTTCACTGAAAAAAAACAATTATGAAGAAAATTTCAATATTTTGTCTGCAGAACCATTTATCTATCAATAAGGCATAAAAGATCCTGATGTTTTTTATGTTCTATCTCTTGGAAACATTGTCAGACTTACGACATAGCAGTGGCAAAAAAATCCCAAAACATTTCCGCAGAACAACAGCTTTGATTTCAGGTACTCAAATCAATTAAGGTGGTTAGCCAGGACCTTACAGTAAGACCAGGGCTCTCAAAGTTATTACCATCACCATCAGCACTAATAGGAGCAGTCTGTAGGATATAAATATTGTGGAAGCCACTATTTTGCAGGGATATGAATCACGGCATGAAAAGTTTTTAAAATAGTCTAAAAATTAAAAATATATATTCTTAGTTCATGCAAAAAAAAAAAAATCAGTTGGATTTCTTTAGCTTTATATTCTATTTTCTGATCAACTACTCCTCAGGAGTAAGCTTACCAGCAAAGCACTTTCAGACAGTACATCTTGCCGGATTTGTTACAAAGTTAAGCACAGCCTAAGAAAGTAAATTGCAAAAATGTGTCTCTTAAAAAACACCTTTACTCTTTCTACTGAAACTGAGCAGGCAAGAGGGCAAGTAAGTGAAAGCATGTTCAAGGATGGGGAGGCAGAATTTAGGGAAAGAAAAAAGGGAAGACCCTGTTCTTTGAGGGTCTGATTTGACGTCTTAAGATCTATTTTACATAAATGTTTAGCATTCATCATTTAAACTTGTTAATGAAAGCTATGGTTTGAATATATTTTGTGTTACATGATACTAAATACAAAATACTCTAAAAAATGATTTTGCAAATAACTCAAGCATCACACTCAAAATTAACAGATACTTTTGATGTGAATCCCTCTGTGACTAATTTTTCTATCTATTAAATGATAATATTAATGCTTCAACCCTACCGAGTGATTCAAATTGTGTTTATAGCTCAAATACTCCATGAGGACCACGAAGAGATTAGCAATCCTGTTTTCAAGCACAAAAATGACATGAAATAACATGAAGTCAGTAATTCATGCAGCTGCTTGCTTACTAGTGATGAAACAATATATATTGACTAGGTGGTCATCAGATGACCAAAGATCATCCTTTATGTGAAGATCCTGGAATCCCATGTTTACAACAGTTAATCCATTCAATGGGTTTTTCCTGATGATTGTATGAAGGCAGTAGTGTTGACATTCCCTGATTTCAAAGTTCTGGTTAAACAGCTTTCCTAGACATAATATGTTCTCTTTCTGTCTTTCTTTGAGACAGAAACACATGTAACATTGGTAGAATTCTGTGCACAGGCATCTATCCAAAAAATATAAATGTGGTAAGCCAGGACTCAAGTTATGCAATAAAGAACTCACTGCTTCCAACAAACAATGAGAAATTGTGTTTCTTCTAAGAAGTGAAAATTCATTTCTGCTCTATTTCTAGACAATAACTTTTTAGAAGTTTGGTTTGCATTTTTAAACATGAAAACAAATTGTCACTTTCACAGAAAATTCTAAGCTCCATTCTTTGCTTTTTAATATATCCAGACCACAGTAAATAATCTGATAATAGTCTCAAAAAATAAAATTTTTCATCAGATTTACATATGTGTCTTCCAGTAAATGTTATGTGTTGTACTAGCTTTTTTTATCCTAGACAGGATAAAAAAGAATTACTGACATTAAGTTTGCCTGGTATGTGGCAGATTTCATATATGATGACTTAAATAACCTACAAGCAGCACAATATGTTTTACTTGAGATGTATTTTTTGTCACATAAATTTATCAAAGCATTTAGATTTTGCTAACATATTCTGATTTCCACAGAGATTCTTTCACATACAACCCATTCAATCCTCCTGCTTGATCCTGCAGGAAAGACATCATGCTAAATTTAGGTTATTACAATCATTTCTATGGTAACAGATGGATGTGAAACACAGGATTATGACTTCACTGCACGACTCTGCAGAAAGAAGTCGGATGGTGGAGGAAGAAAGATCATATTCAAAATATCTGCATCTGTAGCAGGGAAGCACACAATCACTGAGAAATTGAACTGTCCTTTTTTTAAGAAATACATGATTTTTTTTTCAATATCTCTGTAGGTAAATCTTCCCCTCACAATTACCTTCATCATTGACATTCTCCATAAGCATTTTCTTTAAACCAGTGTCTCTACTCTGGCATAATTAAGAAAAAGAATGCTTAAAAATATAGGTTACATGCAATATTATAAATAGATAAGAATCTATTTAGAACCTCTAGAGGTTAAAATACAGAAAAACTAAAAATATGAAATTCTAATAGAAATGCATTCCATATAAGAATGGCTGAAAGGGAGAGCATATTTCAGCTAATATAAACCAGGACAAACAGGGTTTTTTTCATCATTCTTGTTTTTTGCAGATTATATTCTATGATGTATACAATGGCTACATGCTAGACATGCACATCAAATTATATTTAACTAAAGACTAGCAAAATCACTGAATTAATACAGCACGTTATTGCTATTTTCTCTAGGATTTAATCTTAAAATCCAAACAAGTTAGATTATAGACACCAAAGTTAGGGTGTTTATTATATTGTTATAAGCAATATTAACTATAAAAAGAAATACTCAAGCACAGAGACTAAAAACAGCCATTCATAGCAGCTGCCTTAAAAATACTATAGGCCCCTACAAAATTACTTATTAGATGATGTCTGAAATATCTTCTATATTTAATCATGATCCTTAACGATTCAGCAATGAAAAGCTATTGTAAAAGGCAGAACTATATTTAGCACTTCTGGGTTAGCTGGACACAGATTACCTAAGTACAGAACAAACATGAACAACCCTCAACCCTTTGACTAATAATGGTCCCTAACTTAAATAATGATTACTGTGATAACATACTCAAAGCAGGCATTTGGCTATAAACGTTATGCTATTTAAAATTAGTACATTCAACAGACGTTAAAGTGATTTCTATTCCTATCTTGCAGAAACAAGGTATTTGTAATCAAAAAGAAATATCTTAATTTTGCTTCTCTGATTTAAGTTTGCTTGAAGTTCTAGAGAAAATTTAATCTCAAAAAAAAAAAAATTATTCTTTAATAAACATGGGGATATATATTGAAGTAATTGCTCAGTATCAAAAATAATACGTCTGGATGCTGAAGCTGACTATGGCTCAAGAAATCTTACTTGCATTTGAGATGCTTATGAACTACTAAAGTGATAGTAACACTCAACATTGAAGCCTCTGCTTCACTGAAACCCTTTAAGGGCTTTTTCTCTCAACCGGCGAACAGCTACCAATTTTCACAGAACACAGGCGATCCTAAAAAAAATTAAACATATCTTTAAAAAATCCTTCTGGTGGTTGAAATGAACAAATAGGTCAGAAGAGACCAGAAAGGGCACACCACAGTCTCATAAACCTCATTTACCTAAGGAAAGTAGGCTTAACAAACAGCAACCAAACCCAAAAAAACTCACTAAGAGCAGAAGGGAAATGTCTGACACAATTCTCCAAATTAGAAATTCAGGTCTTGGCTATCCCAGTATTCTCAAAGGATTCTATGAAAGACTGCAACACTAATAAAATTAGGACAGGAATGACCAAATAAAAACTGATATGGAAAACTTTTTTCTTTTTAATTCAGACCACTAGACCATTTAAAACTTTGTTCTTTTTTTAATTTGCAATTAACCTAAATACATTTTAAATACTCCTTACCCCTATGGGAGGAAAAGTTCTCTTTGTAAATGATGTTACAGCATACACCATTCATTTAAGAACTTAGAAAGAACCGAAACCACAATTTTTCCCTTTTAAGAACTTTCTGAAAATTTATATTTAAAAAAAGGCCATATGTTAAATGTTTGAAAATATCAAAGTTATTAAAGATAAACATGTCTTGTGTCTTCTGGGAGTAGAGCATGAGGTGAGGGGAGTAGGGCATGAGATGAGGAGGGAGAAGGTTGATGCTTTCTTATACAAAGGTACACCAGATTTCCCTCCAACACCTCACTTTGCTCATTCTCAGAGCAGGCCTTTCCTTTGTAAATTCTGGTAATCCTTGCTGAATGGTTTGAAGCAAACAGCTGAAGTGAGGATACACACCACAGGTAGTAAACTAATGGTCTGAAAAAATTACTCCTATTTTCCTGGCCATAAAATTTGATCATCCATCATGAAAATTATGATGTAACTCAGAACTGAAACAGCAACATTTGGCTAAGTGTTAGCACCTTTAGTATCTGCAACTGTGCTTTTTCATAAAAAGCACATTTTAAATCTAAAAACATAATCTGTTTTCATAAAGAGATTCCAAGTAAAATTAATCAACAATGGAATGCAATGACAATAACTAAACTGTGTCAACATTTCCAAGTCAAATCCATTCAAATTTGTAGCAAACGCTCACTAGAAAGTCCAAAAAGTCTTTTGAACAAGTAATTCACAAAAAGTCACCAGTAAGGTAACCAGCTGGATATTTTATTGTAATGAATAAAGGGATCGAGAGGACTTCTCAAGAATTAACCGGTCATCCACTAGCTTCTCTTCTGGGGTGGCAAATTACCAGGTCTTACGAGACAGTTAAAAGACTTAGCTCACCCAGGGCTTTGCCATTTTTATATGGACTTGGCAATACACAGACTCTCCCTGCAAGCTGGCCATCTATAAAGGACATTTGACACACTAGAAAGCATTGAATTATTTGCAAAGAAAAAGTTAAGAAGTTGTTGATAGTAAAGCACAACTGGTTGAAACCAAAAGAATTTTACTTTTTCAATAGGAACAAACTTCTGAACACTGAAATTAAAGGAATATTTAATGTTTGGGGATTTACCAGTATTATTTAGAGTGCTTAAATAAGCAAGGAGCCATCCTTACAAATACATACATGATCTGAAAGGCAGGTCAAGGACACTGCATCGGCACAGGGCCAGGCTACAGAAGGTGCTAAACAGAGCAGGCTAGTGGATCTGATGACCAGAGCAAGAGACCTCTGCAATTCAGTATACCAGAATAATCTTAACTAGATGGCTAAGCTTGCATTAGTATACATGGTAAAAGATATCTACCAAAGCAAAGAATAAACTTCTGTGCAGAGATATATGCAGAAAATACTTAATATAAAACCAAATAAGAATTGAAACCTATTCAACTCCCTACCTCTGTGTTTCCCTTTTGGTTTCACCATAGCAATCTATAGAGGACGAAACACTAGAAAGAACTTTTGCAGTTACAAATATTGATTGTAACTGTTGAAATTCCACAAAGAGCTAAGAGGAATGTTTCAATATGTACCAAAAAGGAATGTTTACTGAGGGTATATTTTTTCCCAAGGTAGGTATGTCTTTTCCAGTTCTCCTCATTCCATACATATACATATAAACATATATCTATGTATGTGTGTGTATACGTATGTGTACATATATTTTTGTGGTTTTTTTTGAAACAACCACTTGCTATATTGGTGGTTTAGCATTTAGAGAAATTTGGAGTGTTTTATTTGGTAAACCACACAATTGTGACAAGAAGAATATTTCTTTACTCATGAATTATAACAGCGCACCGTCTTCTAGCTGTCAGCCTAGGAAAACCAGATGTGTTTCAACACATTACACTGAAAGTGAAGAAAGGGACCAAGGCAGACAAAAGGATAACAAAATTCTTTGATTTTACTAGAAAAGTCAACTTTCACTTAAAAAAAATTATTTCACAGAATTAAATTATAACTCCAATACATCACTGTAAATAATACACTTGAGAAACTAATTTTATATGCATACTGTTAGATGTTCAAGGCTGATTCTGCTGCAAGTTACATTAAACTGAAAGTGGAAATAAGGTATTTTCTGAGCTACCTTCCTTAAACTTATTACCTTTTTGCCCTTTAGTAGTGAGTGTAATACAAGAAAAGATCTACGGGTTTGAGTTTAAATAAAAAGTTCTTAAACAGTTAAACCCCACTATTTAACAGGTTAGGATTTATATTACTGATGATCAATTTTTTTTAAAATAATCACATTTAAACTCCTGAATAAAGTATGCTGGTCAAAAGAGCCCTTTTTATTTTAAGGGCATAGTAAAATATGAATAGCTTATACAATTCGTGGGGGTAGAGGGAAGACCAAGAAACCCAAAGCTAAAAGCTTTTCATTTTTGTGGTTCCAAAAGACTGCTATTGAATAAATGAACATATCCAGTTAACCAAAAATACAGCTATCTTAAAACCACAGGTATTTACAGAAAACACATTTTAAGCCACATATTAAATGCAATTTCCCTAGGAAACTGTAAATTATAGTTGGTGGTACATTGAAATTTTAAAAGAAAACCAAATGAACGCAAACAAGTCTGTCTCTGTGATCTCAGGAAGCCACAACTACCACAACCATATTTCATCTGTTATTGAAGATAGCCTCCCTAGTATAAGAGATTTGTTTCACACGCAAGCCAGATTTCTTTTGTCACATCACAACAAACAATGTGGGAGAAACTCAATGTGGCATTTTTCCGCACAAGAGAAAACAAACAAACCAAAACCCCCAACACTTCCAGGGAACCGAAAGTAAAAATTAATTTTCAATTTAATTTGAAGAATCAGAATCAAAGCTGGTGAATTTAGAAGTAGTAGGGTTCTTTGGTTTGTGGAAAAAAAATGCTACAAAACTCAAGCAACTATTCTCCAGATTTGTAGAATCATCAAGTTTTCTACAAATTACTAGATCATTTGACTAAAAATTAACACTAATATTGATGGGTTTCATTTATAATTAAGACTGCCTAACACTTAATATGATTTATAAATAATAGTGCCTCTGTCTTCATTTAGTTTTCAATTTGCCAAAGCATTTGGATCTCTGCCTTCAGCTGGTTTGTTTTCTATTTCTTCCAAGTTTCAGCAAGTGAATCAGTGACTTCCAATAGAACTATGAAAAATTAGATATTTTCCTCATATTATGTCCTAAATACTTCTTTAGAAAATCTATATGTACAAGTGTGAGAGCTGTGCTTTTCACCAGCCCTCCCCCACCACACCTGCCTCCAAAATCAAAAGCAGTTAAATCAGAATTACCTGAAAAACTGAAATTAGTCAAGCACAGGAATCAAAAGAAAAATTTACATTAAGAAGACAGTATTCTGTTCCCACACAACTCCTACACACTATCCTGACTGATGCTTTCTTGTACGTACTGAGTTGGTACCTTAGGTCATGTTTTTAAACATTTGCTGTATCTTCTCCTTCCATTCTTTTTCCTGGTAACTGAACAGTTGTGATAGCTACCAAAACCCAAGAGACAACGCAACTTGTATGCAACTAATTTCAAAGTGGAAGAACTAGACAATATAATCTGACTTAGTGGCGAACCCTGACAAGGGAACATGACTAAGTTTGGTGGCCTATGGGCCATAAGGAAGAATTTCCTCATTCAGAAATGAACACTAACTTTGAAAAACTAAATGTCTGATAATGCTCTGGGGTACAATGCTAACAAATTCAGTTCAGGTTAACTTTTCACAGATGATCGCTTCAGGCACTATTTATAAATGTCCAGGTTTAAACAAAAGCAGTTTAACTGGCAAGCAACAAGTCAGGCAAAGACAATGTTAACAATTCATGAACAATATACGGAACTACAAAAGGAAAGTACATATCCTGAAAAAAGTAATTCTATGCAAGTTCAAACTGGATATCCAAATTTTATGTAAAATTCAGCTAGGAATAGCACATCTTACACCTGAAAGATGCTGAAATAATTATTTATTTCAATTTTTGAGTAACTCCTGTGAAAATGAGAATCAGAAGACAAATCACAAGCAATCAGTAACATCTTATTTTGCGCAGGCTTCTTTAAATTATGAGTAAGTAAAGGGTAGTGCAGCACAATGATAACAAAACAAGATATTAACTCTCCCCATTAAGTAAGTATGCATAATCATTAATGACTTACAAGTCATTAAGTAAATACCACCAAAAGCATCACAAGTAAATATTTTTTCCACATTTTTTCTTTACTGTCAATGGTGCCTTTCCTCCATTATCAGAAACTAAAAGTTAAAAAGTGACAATTACTACAAAATAAGCATTCTATAACACAAAACCAAAAATTGCCTCATTTCGATTTACAGAAAAAGGCTTTGAAAAACAATAATTAATAAAGAATGAAAGATGAGAATTCAGTGAAGACATACATTTTTAGTTAGCATGATTACTCATCATCAAAATAATCCCCATTAGCACTATAAAGTTTCTGTGTTTTGTTTCTTTTATTGCTAACTTTTGAATCTAGTTTGAGACACAGATACCTAAAACAGAACTGGCAACAAAAGAATAGTATCATGTACTTCAACTTTCTTCTCCTTCGAACAAAGATTTCATTGTGTTTTGTAATAAAAAGTGATAATAAAAACAAGCATTTTTTAAATTATTGTCTCTGTTTCAAGAAGCAAGAAATTAAAAATTCAGAACGTATTAGTAAGATTAGTATGCTTTCAATCAGAAGGGAAGGAAATTCTGCATGTAACAGACAGTATACTTTAAGCAGTCTCATTTGGGTAAGTTTGGACCTACTCTTGAAAATAAAAAAATATATCAAACATTTCAAAATACATAGGATTGGGCTCTTTCGATTTGTATTTGCATTTATTTGGGGATTTACTACTATTATATTTATTTTTATTTTATTAGATTTTAAAGGAGTTTCCGAACATTTTACTGATTCCAAACTGGTCTTCAAGCTGTCAGTTTATTTTAGGATATGACTACCAGAAAAGTAACAGCAAGTACTCTCCTCTACCACATTTAATCAAGGTCAGTGTTGAAACACAAACATTCTGCATCCACGTTCTTGGAAGAATTAAAAAAAAGTCAGCAACATATTCTTCCCTTTCAGTCTTCTAGTAACACTGATTTGAAACACTGTTAACCCTCTGACACTCAAGAAGAACAAAACAGGCATGAGGCAAATGGTTTTTCTTTCTTACTTAATCAACAGAAGACCTGAACCTGTGCAGTTAATCATCTGTTTCATTATTACACCTGTCTGTTAGAAGATATAAAACATCTTCAGCCGTAATTGGACCACCATTAAATTTTATGCAGAACACTCATTATCTTGCACTTGTTCTGATTTCCAAATGCACTTGATTGAAATGTTTGTATTGAAAATAAGAATGCAAGAAGCACCATATTGAATGAAACATACTATTCTGAAACAAAAAAAAAGAAGTCATTACAGAAAGATGTTTCCTTAGTGCGTCTTCCCAGTGTTCAGCTGTTCACGCAGTATCAGTATCCTTATCACACCCTGCATACAGCTACTACCATTGTGATCTTCCATGATCATGTTAATGGGGATTGTTTTGGAATACTGTTCCTCCCCTTCCACAACCAAATGTTTTACTGAATAGAAAGTGAAAAAATGGGGCAAAGAAGAAAAGCATGGGAACAGTTTGAAGCCAAGAAAGCCTCTCACTGCCCTAAATGTACTTAATGCATATGAAAACATATTATACAATGATAACTTCCTGGAAGTCGCAATAAATGCCTGATAAGGAGGACAAGTTTCTATATTCCTGCCTTTTTTCTTTTTTTTTTAATATCTAATTTTTAATCCCACACTGCAAGTAAATTTACTCTTATCAAAAAAAGGCATCCCTAACATTTTCAGTTTTGCTATTTGACCAAGGCAAATTTATACATACCTTCAAATCATCAACAGAAATAATAGTCTTCTGGTGAGTTTGGTGAGTTTACATTAACACAAAACTATCATGAGAATCAGAAGGCTACAGACACTACAGTATTCTGGAACACATTTGTTAATATATGTCTGCAATGGGTTCCTTAAGTTTTTTTCCTAAGAAATTTAAGTGAGAAATCTTGGCAGCAGGTAATCTAGTTGAATTTCATTCTGATAATTAGCTGTTTAATTGCATTCAATTTTTTGTACAAAAGTTAACAGTTGCTTCAGGAACTTAGTTTGTAAGTACAAAATTAAAAAGTGTCTGGGATTTCCTAGACCCATGACATCTGAATGTTTGGAATTTGTTTGGGTTTAAGCTGTTGCATTAGAAAAATTTCCTTTATAGGGAACAACAACAATCAGCATCCCTCTTAACACACATAGGAAAAAAGCAGTCTTCTACAGCAGACTAGACATGCCATATAGAATTATGCTTTATGTAAATACCATTAAAAAGAAATAGATTTAAACACTTAAGATTTGATGTATCAGAAAATAAGTCAGATGATTTTCCCATGACAACAAATTATCAAGTGCAAAATTTTCAAATAGAGCACCTCTACTTACTTAAAATCACAGACAAAAAACACAAACCACAAGGAAATTCAACCTACCTCCTGCATTTTACAACACATAGCTAGGATGGGGGAAATATATCAGCAATTCCTTTGAGCCTCAAAGGTTTCACTTATGTTTTACCACAGCTACCTAAGAGTTTTATTAGTTTTAAATGACAGCTGTTTTTAAGCTACCCATTACATTTGATTAATCTCTAGCAAAAACACTTTTGACAAACTCATTTTCCAAATGTGCTATAAAGCCTATCTTCCTTTTTTGTCTTTGCCAAGACTTATGGAGACAGTATCGATCAAAATACTTTAGAATTTATATATACACGCATGAGGAATTTTTCCTATTTTTTCCTTTTTTAAAATCACAAAGTAGACAAAATAAATGAAATGAGCTATAATGATATAACTTATGAGTGAGGTATCACTTCACTTATTTCCACTAATTTCATCAAGGATGATGACCACAATAAGCCTCAATGGATAATATCAAAGTTAGAGAAAAAATGGCTACGATAACTATTATTCTACAGTTTGACCACCTTTCTTCTCCACTTGTATTTCCCTAAAACAGACTCTTCTTTTCCCTGGGTTTCATTTAGGTACTCAAAATTCTGGTTTAGAGAATATGACTCTGCTAATAAACACATGTCAGCACATCTTTTACGAAGCTATAAAAATAGATATTGTCTTTGTTCATATTATTCCAATTTTTTAACTTTAAATTGAATTTAGTTCAATATAGTCCTTAAAATTTGATGCTACTTCATTTAGAACACCTATCAGACATTTTTGTTCCAAGTCTTGTGAGAATTGGAATAAAAAAAGTGCATAAGCAGGAACATTGCACAAATGGCTATCAGGAATATTTGTCCACTCTCCCTTTTCTCAGTTACTTAAACTTAATATTAACTAAACTTCTCTTAGCACAGAGAGGTCAGTCCCAATCATCTTGAAGTATTATGCAAAATTTTATTTTAAATTATTCTTTAATTATCTTTGTTTGTAACTTTTATGGTATTTTAGTCTTCCAGTTTACACTTGCATGAAGTTATGTAAATAAGAACATGGGATATTAAAAAATATTAGATAAGTAGCAAATATTGATAAATGTTCTTGCACTGCAACACAAGGATCCTTACAGCTAATAGTCTGGAGTTTAGACACATCAAATTTACACTAGCAATGTTTGAAATAATTACTAAATTTACAAACACCCTGAATGTGACAAATGGTCAAATTTAATTCACAACTGCTCATATCTACTACATGAAAGAAAACAGTAACTTTGACCACTGACCTCAAAGCTGGCTCTTAAAACAATAATGGAGAGTAGCAGTATAAACCAAATGCAATACTGGTACTGAAGCATAAGCACCACAATATCATGATCAAACAACATCCCTTCTAGCAGCATCACAAGAATATGAAGACAGTGCTAATGACAAGTAGGTAATCTATCAGTGCCACTTCTAACAAGGAATGAGGTCCTTTTGTATATTCACAAAAATAATTTTTTTGCCAACAAAATGCAGATTTGCTATATTTTTTTGTACATCAGTTTTGCCTTAACGTCTCAAAGACCATTTTCCTACGTACACTGTAAAAAAGGCACAACTGCTCCTCATTTGTTTCTGAGCCAACATAAGTAATAACCAAAGGAAAACCACAATTTTAGAACAAAATAATAAAATTATTCCACTGAATCTCCAAACTTCTCTTCTTTTTATATCTATATAACCTTATAGATACCCCAAGAAACATATTTGCAGTGTATAATTCCTTGCTTACTTGAATATTCAGGGCCTAAGCTAACCGAAGTTCTTCACATTCTGACCTAAGTGATACGAGTTTTTCCTCTATTTATATAACCTTCTCCCTTCTCATAAGTAAAGAGTTCTTCATGACCAACTACATAAAATGCACATTTAAGAAAGTTTTTTTCTGAAACAGATGCTTTAGAATTTCAAATTCAGAACCAGTCTGTATTTGTAATTGAATCTAGTTTTCACAAGGATAGGTAAAAAGTCCTTCAAAACTAGCAGGAGATAAGGGAGAAGGGAAGAGGGAGACATAAAAATGTAGTACCATAATAACCAAAAGTACTGCAGCTCCTTTTAGGACACAACTGAAGGTAAGATTACTTTTTAGAAATCAACTCAGTATAGCACTTGCATGAAAAATAAAGTTCACAGACCATTGAACAAGTACACACAAGCAGAAGAAAGAAAACTAGAGTATAAGATGCCCACCACTTCAAGTGAGTTGAAGCTCTCCACTTTGACTAGCAGCTTTATTCTAGGAAGTAAAATGTTGGGGTTTGTATGATAGTATGGCATGATGATGGAAAAATAATGGGTAAAACAAAGGATAAATAGAGTGTTAAATTGATAAGATTTCTATAAAAACAATACCGTTACAATATTTAAAGGTAGTTCTCCTCCACATCAATCATGAATGAAAAAGAATAGTTTCTTTTAAATGGAGTAAAGAGCTTTAGTTCTACATATTTTAAAGTACCACCTATCACAACTATCACCAAAAAAGCTTTTAAATTCAGGCAAGATTAAATGACAGTCACAAAGTAACTGCACCCTTTTAGTATTTATTTATCCTGATTGATAATTAAAAACTAAAAATTAACATAACCATTAAAAACAAATGTGCTACACATATATAGAGAGTAATTGGAAAGGTTTTATTAATTTTGTAGATTCTTCAAAGAAAGACAAAAACACTCCCCCAACTTCTGATTCCATCTGAGACATAAATTTTCATGTCAAAATTTATCAACCTTATTCTGTAAACTTTAATTTAGAAAAATGCACTATAATGATGCTATTTCATGTTTATAAATTTTCATGCAATGTTATACAAGTATACATATGTGGTGTGTATATAATACATATATATCACATTCCTACATGAAGTGAATTCTAAAACTGTTTTCATCTACTAAATCATAACAGATTTTTGTTCTGCATTTCTATGTGGGACAGGATACGGGAATCTTATCAGCTCCTACGTAATCAGTCAAGACACAATAATCTTCTTCAGGAAGTAGGCAGAGATCAGGTTGTTGTCACAAAATCTAAAATATACTCAATCTCACACTGCACATATTGTAAGGCAACCTTGACCTGTAAAATACTTTCAACTGTAAAAATGGTATTAGCATCCCTTATGACAAAAATCTGTAAGAACTTAGAACTGCCAAAATTTCTGTTATACACAGAAGTATCTATATTTAATGACCCCTCAGATGCAAATAAAGTGGAACTGTGCATGCAACATAATCTGAAAAGATTTGAATATAAATTCTATTACAAATTTCCTGTATTACCAAACCAGGAATTGTTGTTACTATTTCAATATGACTTTTGCTTCTCTTATTAAGCTATGCGCAGAAATTTAGACTGCTAAAATACAGCTATAGTCACTCAAAGTTTAAGCTGATCAAATCAAAGTTTAAGAAACAAAAAATTACTGACCTCTACAAAAAAGTATTGTTAACAAAAGCTACTTTAGAACAAAAATGCCTTTTATTTAGAAAAATGAAATAATTCTTATATCTAAAATACTGAGTCAGTCAAAAAGCTAAACCTTTCCCTAGACCTCAGCTTTAAGGAAACCGTAGTCATCAAAGGCCCAGAGAAATCAGAAACCTCCCTATTGTCCTTTCACAAAATATCCTCATGTTGATTTCTTGAGATTCCAATTTAGAAGTTGGTAATTTTCACAAATCTTAAGCCAAGGAGTTTAGAGTTCAAACAGCTGAGCATTGCTTGAAGGAAATATTTGAAAGTGCTTTCTCTTTGCAGTTCCATTTATTTGTCCCTTTTTTAGAAATCATCATCACTCCCTAACTCAGGCAACTTTGTGAATTTCAGAGTCAGCCACACCAAAAATACAACCATTGTGAACAAGAAAGAAAAACCAAAGATATGGAAATGACAAGAAAGTCATACCAGAACTGGAGAACAAAAAGGTAAGCTGTATCTAACGTAACACCACACTGCATATACGTGGGCACATATATTTCTCAAATGACCCAATTTTTACATTTGCACAGGCATGCAACACCCACCCGAAATAAAAAGTTCTGTCCCTTTTTTATAACGATTACTACGGATACTGCTCAAAGCTTGATTTTGAAACTTGCTGAGACTGAGCTAGAAAAATAGCTTCTTCATCCCATGAAAGTATTATCAAATGGTACCAAATTGTTAAAGAGTTAAAAAAAATCACTGCTTTGATTTCTTGCCTGCCTTTGCAAAGGCACTGCAACAAATCGAAGCGCATCTCCCCTCACACTCCATGTTGCCAAAGCAGTGGCAACAGTAGTACCATATGAGCAATCACCCAGAGGTTATAGATTAGCTACAATCAATGCCAGTAAGGGACCTGAAGGAGGCAAAACGCTTAAACATGTGGTCTAGTAAGCACTCCTCTCCTCAGCGATCTGTTCATGCACAACTCAGGTAATATTTAATTACAAGATTATAAACCCACTTCCATAGCCTTTTCACGTACAACGGAGGATAACAACAGGAAATTGAACATCTGAAGCCTTTCAACTACTCGAATTTAAGTTTCACTGTTCCAGTTTAGGCTGGGGAGGGTGGAGACAATTGGATGCCCTTTCCATAAACAAATATTTATTACAATTAGAAAATCACAAACTGAAACACAGAAAGGAAACCAGCTTTAAAAGGGCTGAGGAGCATAGACAACACGAATAAAAATATAACCACAATATCACGCAAATTAGTAGAAAGTATGGTTGGTTTAAAGGTAATGGTGAAGAGTCTAGAGTGCCATGTTTAATTTCAACATAGTTTTCATTACCAATCAAACTGATGTTCAACTCACACATTATTAATTTATGAACTTGATAAGAAATTCATGTGACACCACACTTGGAGTCACTTGACTCTTAAATCAGAACTTCTCAAAGATAAAAAGTTACCTCAATACTACTTCTTTTGTGAAAGGAACCACACTTTTTCACGAATAAAGGCTGAGTGAGCAGCAAATCCCAGTGCTAATGAAACTGCAATTTTAGAAGTTCCTATCTGTCTTTAAAAGGTCTTTCATAGAGTGGGGTTATGAATGATAGCTACCTGCAATGAGCTGGAATTGGACTTAATGACCCAAGAGTATGACTGCATGAGTATCATGTTCTGTTAATAGTTCTGTCAAAAAGGACAGCAATTCTTTTCATTAACTAAATTTCATTTTCTTGTGAAGTAAAAAGAAATGTCTCCTTTGCTTTGCTATCAAAGTCTCACCTTCCCACTAGCTTGCTTGAATAGTCTCAGACAAATAGGCACCAAGCTTATGGGGCACATTTTCCTTTGTCACCCTCATCCTATTGTATTTAGGACACCTCTTCAGTGAGTTAAAGGGTTACAGAGCTTTTCCACTGCATTTCTCTTGTGGAGGAGTTTGGAACTGGCAGCATCACCTCAATTTTGGGGCAGGTGGAAGGCATTAAAAGGGTAATGATTATGAGATTTTATGGGTTTGTCTGGAAGGACAACAGAGAAATGGAGTCCCTAATCCATGAGGTCCATTCCACACCTAGTTTCCAACATTTCACTTGAATTTGCTTCCCAAAAGAGCCCTCACAGTTGCTTCTTATACTATGTTCCTTTTGTATACTCAGCCTACACACCAACAATGGCTGTAGCAGAAAACAGATGAGGACCTAATCAGCACCAAAAGCTGTAAATTCAATTAATTTTTGCAACTCTTAGTAGTGTTTGCCAGTACATAAAGACAAAATTGAGTGAAGTGGGTGTGTCTCTCACCCTCCTTTACATTTTTAGAAAGGCAAAATATTTGCACAACACAAAAAGATTAATAATTCTTGTGGTGGGCTTTATCCTGGCTAGCACATAAATCCCCAAAGCTGCTCGCTCACTCCCCTTCCCCAACAGAATGGCGTAAGAAAATACTAAGAGCAAACCAAGAAAAATCATGGGTCAAGATAAAAATATTATAGGAAGTAAAGGAAAATAGGAAGAAAATAAAATGCCCACAAAAAAAAAGGCAGAAAAGGACCTGGGGTTGCTGATCAACAGCCAGCTGAATATGATCCTCTGTGTGCCCAGTGGACCAAGAAGGCCAATGACATCCTGGCCTGCTACAGCAGGACCAGGGAAGTGATTGTTCCCCTGTACTCGGCACTTGGTGAGGCCGCACCTCAAATGCTGTGTTCAGTTTTGGGCCACTCATGACATGAGAGGCACTGAGGGAATGGAGCATGTCCAGAGAGGGACAACAGAGCTGGTGAAGGGTCTGGAGCACAGTCCTATGAAGAGCAGCTGAGGGAGCTGTGGCTATTTAGCCTGGAGAAGCAGCAGCTCAGGGGAGACCTTACAGCTCTCTACGATTGCCTGAAAGCAGGCTGCAGCCAGGTGGGAGTTGGCCTCTTCTCCCAGGCAACCAGTGACAGGACAAGAGGAAATGCCCTCAAGCTGCACTGAGGAGGTTTGGATTAGATATTGGGAAAAAATTCTTCACAGAAAGGGTGTAAAGCATTGGAACGGGCTGCCCAGGGGAGTGGTGGAGTTGCCATCCCTCAAAGTGTTCATAAAATATGTGGATGTCACACTTGAGGACACGGCTTAATGGTGAACATGCCGCTGCTACTAGTGGGACAACAGTTGGACTTAAGTATTTTTCAATCTTAATGATTCTGTGACTCAAATAGGTGATGCAAAAGAAACCACCAGTGCCCCTGGGCAGACCATTTCCCAGCTACTCTCTGAGCAAAATGCTAGCTGAACTCTCCACTCCATTTAATTTTCTTTTCTTTTGCTAGGATCTTATATGGCATGGAATAGCTTGAGACAGTTCAGGTCATCCACCTGGCAACTTCTTTTTGCACACCCAGTCTTCTCACTGGGGAGGTGGGCACTCAGAAACAGAGCAGGTCCTGCCACTGTGCAAACTCTGTTCCACAAGACTTAAAACAGGAGTGTATTGCCAACACTTTTTGGTCACAGCTCTAAAACCTGGCACCATACAAGCTGCTACAAAAAAGAAAATTTAACTCCATCTCAGGTGTACCCAGTTGTACTCAGGAATCTTGCTTTCCTCCCTTGAGTTTCACGACCAGTGATTACTATTCAGCTGCACAGTGTGGGATAGGCCAGGTATGTTGATTTTAACCACTGCTAATAATTCTCAAGCATTTAGGGTGAACAATATTTTTTGCCCTAAGAAAAAGTGAAGGAAGTTCCACCAAAAAAAAAAAAAAAAAAGCTATACGGAAAAGACAGACCTCCCTTCTTTCCTTACTACAGCTATTTCATCAAGCCAAAAATACCAATGACCATCCCACAATACCAACTGTATCTTTATTAAAAAGAAATCTTAGAATTCTGAAGTAGTTAGAAACATCTAAAATATTACGAGGAACACACACTAATCAAAGATTCCATTAAAAATACAGCAGCTTGTAACTCTTTTAATTCATCAGAAACAGGCTTTTGCAAAGAAAAATATCTGCTATCATTACCTACAGGTTCATGAGAGGGAATGAGCATAACAGAATTAACAGCTCTCAGCTGTAAAATTACTAATTCCAGTAATACAGTACATTAAACATGCCATTTGAGATATATGCCAACTTAAACTACCACATATGGCATACTACCTAATTATCACAGTTTGTGTTTTCATATGCAGAGCTGTTCTAGTTTTTAAACAATGTGTCAAAATGCAGTCTTATCTGAAAACAGAAAATGCTATCTTTTTATAATACCAGTAGGTCAATATTGCAATTTTAACATGCACAAGATTAAAAATTTCAAAAAGAGAAAAAAATACATTGGAACAAGTCTCTGATGTTTTAGAAGTGCTCTTAATTTTCCTATTAAAATATTTGGGTGCAAAATTAATTTACTAAGAACATGTTCCTCAAAAATGGTATTTTCAATTTTTTCTTCCTTTCAAGTCTTTAATTCGCCTATTGACACACTGTCTTAACTGACAATAAACAAGCAAAACAATCAAGTTAGTCATTCTCCCAGTTTTGCATGAGAATAAAAAATACTGTGAAATAGCACATGTACAGACATCAGTTGCAGTCAAGACAGACATCACTTGTGTTCCTTCTTTATGTGCAATTTGACCTCACTCAGAACAATTGCTAGTGCAGAATCATACATTCTAATTGCAGTTTAGTACAAATCATGCCCTAAAATATTTGATTTCAGATTCCCCAGCTGGTGCTTCATGTCACTTCAGCTGTTCAGAGGGATTTTTTTTAATGTTTCTTTGCGCAAATAAGCAAAGAGCTCACACATAATTACCATGAAATGTTATATAATCTTAATCTCTCCTTTTCCAACTCGAACAGGACAATGTATTTTCAGACAATAAAAATCAAAATGTGCTAACAGATAGCACCTTAATAGACAAATAACTATGTAGGAACCATTCCAAATACTTTGGTTTCTTGTCCAAGAGTAAAAAATAAAGATATGCTGCTCAGTCATCAGATCCATTTTCCACTGTCTCCCTTAGTTCTCACAAACTGTAGGAGGTGCGTTTGATAATTTCAACAGAAAGCAGATAATATCAGGATACAGCTGAACATACTGTCTTCTTCTAAAAAACACAGATTATATTATAAACACGAGAGTAATTGTACATACAAGAATTTAATTAAAAGTGCATCCCCATTTTTTTCCAGTTGGAAACGAGCATAAGGTCCTTGAACCTGCAATTACCTTTCCAAAAGATTTGTATTAATTTCGAACTTAAAATACATGCAAAAATAATTTTTTTTTTTTCTGAAATAATTTAAAAGGCATTAGAATCTGAACACCAAAATATATTTTAGGCTTCTGTTTTCAATAAACAAACAAGGACAATAATTTTAAAAGAATAAAGACTTATGTAAACAACTGTACTACCCAGAATACAGGAAAACCCAAAGTATTCAAAATTTTTTTAATGAAAAGCAGGAAGGTGAATAGACTTGATTTCTTCCATACATAATTCAGGTCTTCCCCCAATAAAAGTCCAAATAACCCTTCTAAAAGATGAGTCAAAACATTTTATGTAATAATAACCAAAAATAGGACAATTTGACTTCATGATTACTATTTTTAAGCCAAAATTCAAATATATCCTTAGAGTTTATTTTTAGAAAGTTTTTCTGTGCCGTTTAGTATTTTACATTAAAACTCTACAGAATCCTTCCCACTAATTGTTTAGATAATTTTTTGATATTTCAGTCAGTTCCATACTTCTTCATAAATTTTGATTTATATCTTTCAAAACTAAAAATCAAACAAGTACCTCAAAACAAAAGACAAAAATTAGCAAGAGGAATTATTTGCAAATGGAAGGAGATTTTAGAAAATGTTTAGTTTGAAGAAGATTTGTAACTGAATCTGGATTAGATCTAACGCTTCTCTTTTAAAATGGACCTCTCAACAAGACTGCCATACATTAACATAAAGCTAGTATTTTCCTATAGGGAATTACTGAACAGATTTACAAATACATTAAAAAGCCAGTCTATACATAAAGATCAGGAAATCATGCCATGTTTAAGCAAAGAATAAGACAATTCCAAAAATTATTGCTTATATACACTAAGTTTTTATCACTTGTTCTGCTTTGGGCATTAGTAAAGGCTTACATATCTGCATTAAAATTTAAAAGGAAGTTTTAAACCAATGTAGTGTTTCTTGCAAAGGGACCATGAACTAAAAGAAAATACTACAAAACTCTTACCCCAAAAGGGGAGAACATGTATATTTGGCAAGCTCATAATGGCAAACTGTATAATATACCTATTTCTTATAAATACCTATTTATAATTGAAAAGGCACCCTACATTATCCTTACCAGAGCACATGCATTATTCCTGTGTGCACCATTTACTTGGCTATAATAAAATTGAATGCAGGAAGAAAGACATCTCCAAATACAGATTCAAACACCTCTAGCCAGCTAAGAAAAGTTTGATTACAATTGTTTACAAGCGTAGAAAATGGTGAGAACACAACTCTTCTCAAGGGAAAAGGCGACAGCAGCAAATCTCTACCATAAATGAGCACCAGGGTAAAAAAAAACCAAAACAAGACAAAACAAACCAACATTCTTTTGCTAGAAAAAGGAAAACTCCTAGAATGACAGAAGACTTTCAGCAAAAGACCTAAACTAGAATTTTTTTTTTTTTAAATATGCTACTTATAATCTATTTCTATGTTTAAACACACGGCTTCAGGACTATGTAGACTGGAGGTGTATTCTACCTTGCATAAATTCAGTACTTACCTGAAATTAATGTTTGTATACAGAAACTGCTGCTATTATTACTACCTTTGTACAAGTGTCTCCACCCACTCTTGTGGGAGGCAGCGGCAAACAGCAAAGAAATTATAATTTTCAGTCCTCATCCCTAAGAGACAAGAAAGAATTTTTATTTCTTTTTGCTTCAGGTGATAGAATATCAGCAGTGGAAAGATGGAAGGACTGTACCTGGAGAACTGGAGAAATGCTCACCTCTAGGGGAATATTTGACCCCAAGCAAAACAAAGAATGGGAAATAATTCATCAGGTTTTGATTGCATCCAAACATCTTCACCCTACCTAAAAACTGGAAGTTTTACTTATCTGAGGTCATGTCAGTGATGTCAGTCACCATATCAGTGATGGTTTTAATGGTGGAATTCCTATTCTGAAGAGCAAGTATAAAAGCAGAAGTAAAAAAGATTCATGTTAAAATGCTTGTGAAATAAACTACTCATTTTTCAGCACTTAGATGTGCTGAACCACTATTGAGATTCAGAATTCAAAAGATATGTAGTGGGAAAACCTGGAGATCTAAAACTAACTCAAAGACTAAAAATTGAAATTAAATACTTGTTCAGACAATCACTGACTTCCCCAAATAAGCAGCATACACATAATATTTTTTGGCCTAAATATATACTTAATCTTCAGCACTCTAACATGGCCTATCCAGCAAGATTCCTCAACTTCACCAGTGGAAGAGGGAAAACATTGAGGATGTCCCACACTTTGGGGCAACACAAGTTATTTCTAACTGGGAGAAACATCTATGCTGGTATCCAATAGGAAAACCATCTTTTGCTTTTGAGCAAAGGAGAAAGAAATGGGGGAAATTATAATCCCCTTAGAATCCAGCATGTAAATGCTATGTGAAAACTACTGCACTCTAAAGGGATTAACACAACAAAATCTTCTTAAAGCAGAGTGAAACTTTAAATTATTCAATATGGAGCGATAAAGTCTTCTCAAATTTTCTGAGGTATGCTGGTCTTTCCCACTACATAGAGACTTACCTATAAGGATTCCAGAATACCTACTTGTTTCTTTTCAAACTGGCATCACTTCACAAAGTATGCCACCACTCTCCCTTGGTTTGCCAATAAACTGCATCACAACTCAGCAGATAATCACTAATAGCACCATTTCCTCTAAATCAGCATTGCAACATCACACCTCTTTCTAGACCTACTGAAGTAGGTCATCCTAAAAATACGAAATTTATATTAGTTCCTGAAATACTTGTAGTTTTAAGCACACTTGACTTGAATATCAGATAGCCGTCACCAGCTTATCTGTGCCTCCCAAGTAAGCACACCTTGCAATATGAAAACCTTGTAACACAAAACCAGTCCTACAAATATACATTAATTTACACCAAAACTCTTGTATGCTTTCTTAGAATCCTTAACAGGGAAAATCCATCCAAATTAAGACACTTCCATGCTTGTAAGTACCAAGGGCATTAAGATCATCCATTCTGAACTCCTAAGCATTAATATTTCACAGAAAAAACAAAAATCCTTGCATTATCTTAGGAGCCCATCTAACTACATTCATACTTTTAAGGAAAAGTTTGTCAAGTCTTACATCCAGGTGAAATACTGCAACTCTTAGCAAATTGTTGTAATCACTTCTGAAATTTTGTACTGGGAGAAACAAGGCACCCAAATCAGAACTAGCCAACCCAGTAAAAAGCAAAATTCTTAACAGTAAACAACAAAAATCTTCAGGCAACCAATACAACGCTGTCAAAATTTACAAGCAGAGACTTCTTTACAAAAGAAAACACTCACAAAGAATTTTGCACAAGATGAAACTTCACAAGTTCCTGGACCAGTCAACATAGAACACATGGTAGTCCTTTACACACCATATGATTCCATCGAAAAAAGGACAAAATGAATAAATAAAGAGAAGCTTCTTTTTCCTCATTCTGAGCATATTCATGTGTGTTGGAAAAGGGAAATATCAAGGTACTTATTTCACAATTATGGATGACTAAATTTTGTGTCCTTATATCTGCACCAATGAAATCAGAAAGTGCTAAGCTAATAAAGTGTGAAGGACAGAACTGAACTATTCTGAACATCACAACTTCGACTAGTAATTACCATCAAACAAAAGAGCAGTTAGAAAAGATAATATAGAAACAATAGAATCATGTTGTTACTAACCAAAAAAGTACCATTAAAAAAACTGAAATAAAGGTAAACTAGTTACAAATATCTTGCTTAATTCAAACACTGACCTCGCTACCACTATTCATTCTATGTCTCCTAAACTAGAGGCTATAAAACATTTGCATAAACTGAGGGGGTTTGTTTTCCAAAGGTACAGGAAACCTAATGGGACAAATACAGCTGCCCATTTAATTGATTTTCTACCATCAAGAGCATGCAAGACTAAAGTTCTGAACTAGCAATTACACATATTTCTACATACACGCAAATATTTTTTAACACTCTCATTTAAAATCAGAGGAACCATTTTTTCCTCCTAAATCCTAACTATTCAGGGAAAGAACCATCTTGCTAGCTATGAATCAATAAATTTAAAAAAAAAATTCATTAATAATTCATTCATAATATATCGTGTTGGCACTTACTAGAACAGCTAGTCATAGGTGTAGATCCATACAGAACTTACAAATCTTACAAAATTATAAAGTACATATTTTATTATTGTTAAAAGTAGTGCAAATACTAGATGAGCACTTGGCATCACCAACATAAAAAAACCCCCACGAAACCATATATCCCTAAAAAAGAATCTTTGTAAAGTTTCAACTTCCTTTTTCTTTTTTTTTTTTTTAGCATTTTGCTATGCTGGGAATTATATGCTGTTGATGAAGACTAATCTCAGCAAAAAACTGGCAGACTTTGGTGTACTGCAGTGCACAGTAAAAGAATCAGAAGTTAGGGAACTACATAGTTATAGGGAATTCCTGGGAAATACAAATTTTACTTTAGATTGACAGAGTCGCCAAGTGTTCACCTAATAACGTAAGTAGAAGACATACAAAGAACGAAGTGTGCACACACATGCAAGGCAGAAAACAAACCCCATACATGTTCTACATCTAACACTTGCAACAAATCATTTTTATAAAGCTTTAAGGCATCCAGTAGCAGCATTTCATTGCAGACCTTTGAAAAATTCAGCACAGACAGAATGCTGGAAGACCCTCTCTTGTTCCACAGAAGTTTTCTTCAGGTCCAGGTCAAAACTCCACTAAAAAGCCACCTATTCCCCCTATTTTTTTTTTGGTGTTCCTCAGGAAAATTGTTGGTAGACTGCCAGATTACAATAAAACAAATATCCTATAACCCCAGCTCAGTACTGCTTCCGAAACAGTATCTGCAGCAGCACCTGAATTGCTGCTGCCACTACTTGTACTATACACTACCCTACCTGCACTCTGGCATTTCCTAACACCAGGTTACAGACGGGGACAAAATGCAAACCACTGTTAGATCAAGCTCCAACATTGGCATATGGCCCAACTGGTCTTTCCTCCCCCTTCCCTCACAGCCATGACATTTCACAGCCCAACTCTTTTGGACTACACTCTGATAATAGTTTTAATTTTGTAAGTACACTGGATGCTCAACAAAGCCAACTGAATGGACACATGCCATTTCCTACTTTTCCAGTGCATGATCTAATATAAATATTTTCAATAATTCATGTTATAAAAAGAACAACCCCACCACTGTATATTCAGTTAAATATTTGTAATTTTTCTTGTACTATTTCAAAGGCAGAATTTAGAACACACTAGGAAGATGATAAATTGCTGCTGCGCCTGATTATCTGGTTCTCTACAGAGAATTTTCTTCCCCATATTGCCAATGAAGAATCTAAATACGACTAAAGTCACTACTTGAGAATAAAAAAAATACATACAAATCTTCCAAGAGCTTTGGAGGTGTGCATTATGGTTCTTGATTCAAGCAAACAGGTGCCACTCTATCAAGTGGGGGAAAATAGTACAAATGTGTGAAGCTCTTTATGTGGGAAATTACAAGAGAGTTAAATGGCACTGAGCAAGGCACAAAAAGTGCTTTTAAAATAGAAACAAGGGAACATGCAGAGAACCTCAGTATCTAATTTAATTAATGATTGAGAATGCAAAGGCTCCAACTGGTGAAACATTAGCAGCAGCCATGAATTTCACTGTAGTTCTGTATAACAAGTAATCTTACCTGAGTGATTCTCAAAAAAATGTCAACACATCGATTGTATTTTTCATCTGATCCTGTCAATGCTGAGATGACAGGCCCTGCAGGATGCAGTGAGAGATCAACGATGAAAAACAGATGTTTAGTCTTTTCAAAATCAAAACCTACAAGACCAGGTAAATAAGAAACTTTGTCCAAGATTCATGCTTCTTTATATCCAAAAAATGCTAATGTTTCATAAGCACTTTCATATACATAAGTTGACAAGAGCATCTCTCACTCACAAGGCATCTGACCCCAGGTCAATCATACCACCAATGTTTAACTTTAAACCTGGTCCTTAACATACTGTTCTTTCAAGTGCTATCTGGTCACATAGCTAGTTATTTACATCACCTACACCAACCTATATTCTCCAACCTTTCACAAAAGAGACTTAATTTTGTCCATCAGTTATACAGAACCCTTAAACCTTACACAAAATTTACTGCAATTCAGAAGTCAAGAAGAACAATAACTAGCTCAAGCAAAGAGTGATAAATTCATACTCAGGCTACAAAAGCACGCTAGCACTGTACAGTTGGGAGCTGCCTTTCATAGATGTGTCTCCAAAGACTGCCTTAAACTGACATTTCAACCAGATCAGTTAAGTTCTTGCAAAGGAATTGCAATGCTTGGCTATTATCAAGAACAGCACACCTAATATTAAGTAAACCCCAGTAAGATTCAACCATAATTAATGATCAATATGTTAAATGAAAACAAGTTCATATGGGTGGATAGGAATTTAGATACTTGTGATTTTTATGTATTAAAATATTTAATATGTCTATCAAATATAGGGAAAATTTAAAGCAGAGTATTCTGACAATCCTTTCTCTATTTTTAATCAAAATACAAGCAATGTAGTTGATCTTTATAATGCTGTGAATAATCACAGGTTGGGATGGAGAAACTCCTGAAATCAACACAAAAATAGGATGGAATAGAGCTACACAAACCTGTACTGTAACCCTTACGAGATCTCTAGGTTAAAGTATAGTTTGATATTTTCTTTGGGGGAAGGAAAATGGCCCTGAATACCAGGGTGAATGTAAGGAACCTGATATTTTCCTAAAGCTATGTCATGCAGTCAGAATAAAGACAGTCATATATCTACAGTAAATTAATAACCTTGCACATGCACAGCACAATAATTGACTCCACTAGCCAAACACCAAATTCCAATTCTCCATGTTTCCATGCTACTAGAAATCCTTAAAACGACCACAAGACCAGGCTAAATAAAACAAGCACCAAGCATTCCCACTACAGAACATACTACACTACACCAGAAATTCATACCAGACACAGTATAATTCTTTTCATTTACAGACAATAGTTGTTAGAACAAGCACAAATATTTTTGCTAAATCCATTATAACCATGACATTTCAAAAACACATGCATCAGCTTCATTACTCAACAGATAGATTTGATAAACAGGAAAAACATATTACAGTTTTAGATTGAAGTACATTAAGAATTTTATGCTAGTGACAAACAAATCCAATTAGAAAAACCAAAAGGCCTACCTAGAAACATGGCCATCAATAAGAGTCAGAAAAGCAGCTGTCCAATTTCTAATATGTATTGCGTTTTATACCATGACACTGCAGCCTCAGAGGGTCAGATTAATTAAGATCAACAGCAGCTGCAGTGCAACGTGAGAAGCACAGGGCCACAGCTCTCACCAGTCCAGCCCAATTACCTGCAGCATTCCAACACTGGACAACTGACAACTACGATACTCCTCACCAAGTCATTAACTCCCACTGGCCTACTGACCAATGTTAAGAAACAAACTAAACTCTAAGACGGACTGGAAAGCTGATCACACTGCTGCAAGACGCCACAATGAGTCTCCAAGATGTTTGCCAGTCAAATCTTTATAGCTGTTGCTTAACTTTATGTGAGTGCTGTGTCCAAAGACAGAAATGTGATAGCAATAAGGTGCAAGCCTTTTCCCCAACCACTCTATGCTCCATTTTTAGAGGCCACTCTGACAAATTCACTAAATCCAAGGTTTTCTTCCCTGGCCAAAAAGCTACTGAACCCTGACAAAATAAATTCTCTGGTCAGCTACTGAGGACAATATCTAAGCTAATGAAATTAATTAAAGAACAAACAAGATCAAAGAGTATTTGAAAAAGATATTGCTTGTTACAGGTTGCACCCATTAAGAAAAGCAAGCACATGTTTTGTTTACTGCACAAGGGAGAAGAGGAAAACAAGAGATTGAGATATTCCCTGTTTATATTTTTTAATTATTAGCTCCAAAACTTATTCTCTATCCAGAATCCATTAAAACTTGGATCTATCTACAAAAAACTATTGAATTATTATATTGAAATGTAAAACTTCATGAAAGGGGAAAACTTAAATCTTATCTAATTTTTTTTAATGAATAATTTCTTCACAGAAATCCTGGCTTTATCTAAAAACAATGCTATTACTAGAAGCACCTTCATCTGCATAAGCTTTTTAACCTACTGAAAATACTTTGGTTTTCCATTATATTGGAAAAGCAATCACATTGAAAATGTTGAAAAGCTAAAATATGACATTTCCCTGTCATAACAGCTGTCCTCACTCTGTTCTATATTTTGACAACAAAGTCAGTTGTTAGCCTGTGTAATTTATTAAAGTTAGACTAACCATTCCAAATCTGTCAGAAGTTGTTATAAACCTTTCTATAAGACACAAAGCCACAGCACTTTCTTGCAAACCAAAGCCATTTATTATGTCAAAGTTGATTCACTCATTAACATAAGTCCCTACAGGTAGAAAAAAAATCAGTGCCAAATTTCTACTTTAACTTCTCAAAATTTCTCTAAGCCTACCAAATGAGATGCTGCTACGTGATAGTACACAGGACAAGTTAGATATGTAACAATCTCAAGATCCTACCAGGTTACATATTCAGTTTCAGCTTCCTTTTAAATGCAAAATACTACAGATCTGCTGGCTAACAAGCTAACTTTTTTTGTTCTGTTTCAGTAACCAGGCAACAGACAACTGTCCAACTGAGAATTATCTCTCTGAACAGCTGGCAATCAACACTTGGGAGTTTTTGGAGGTTGGTCTCTTTTTTTTTTTCAACTAGTACAAAGATCAGTGATTACTTTAAAAAATCTATACAGCTCTAGATTCCACCTCTGAAATCACTACTTACTTCCTCAGTCCCATTACCCCTGAAGTTACTCATACAAGTAAATGTTTACAACACAATCTGAAAATCTTAGATATATACTTATGTAGTCTCTAATTAGCTAATGTCAACACTTCAGGAAGAAAAATAGGATCATCAAGAAAAAAAATGAGACACATTTATTGATGTATGACAAACCCCTTCAAGGAAGCAAGACAACAGACAGCTAATAACTAAAGCTGTTCTAACTCTATTACTCTTTTCCATACCTGAAAGAGCAGTATCTCACTTCAGCATAATTTCAAGTGTTGATTTTTAAAATATTCCTTTCCTTATTAGATTTCGGTTTTTTTAAGTGTTATAAATTAACATTGTAAACGCTATTTCTATAAAGGAAATAATAATGGAGAGCCAAGTTTGATATATTATACCTTTCTCCTTCCCAGCAGTTTATAGGAGTAATGATGCTATAAGATTATTAATGATAAATTCCTGTAACTTAATGTGGTACTTACACATTCAATGTTTTTGAAAGGTTTTTAACAGTCAGAGTAAGAGACTTTTCAGAAGAGCACTGACACAAAGGTTAGCTAGACTATCTCCCATAACACATGAATGATTAAAAAAAAATCTGATATTTAAACAGAAAACATCTAAAAATACAAGTCCCTCGGTAAAAGCACAAAATAGCCACACAATACTTCATACACTCTCTACACAAGATGGGAGCGAAAACTCCCACCTTTTATATTCTCCAAACATTGAGATCACTACTGGTTAGAAATCTACTATAAGAACAACACATCTACTATAGTGCTAAAACCAGTAAAACCTTATCCCCATTTAACTATGCTTTTATTAATATCTGCTCTTGATATAACCTAATTTAAGTACACCTATGACATCATATTCCAATAAATTGAAAAATACCGACCAAGCTCAAATTCACTCAAGCACCAAGTTCAGACCAGGCAAGATCCTGTTGCAAGATAAACAACACGGTGTGATGTAACATAATTTTGTGCATGTGTGTGCATATGTGAGAGACTGGGGCGGGAACGCAGAGAAAGGCAGGGAGAGGGAGAAAGTGAGTTTGTGCATGAGAGAGAAAGAGAGAGAGCGTACGGCAGCGCTCGCAAGGGAAAAATATATATGGCCTGAGTAGCTTTGAGTCCGGTGCTCACTATAACGCAGAATGAGAAACACATAAGCAATGACAGCTTCATACAACAGAAATAATCTTTCTTATATTATTCAAAAAACCATACATTATAATAGCTTCACAGAATAGCCACTTTCTTTATCAAGCTGGCTGAATCTGTATTTAATTTTTGAACCAAAACCTAGCAGTCAATACACACTGTACTTTCTATGCAGAAGGATCAGCACCATTTAGTTTAAAAGTAGGGCATATTTTGCCATTTTAATTTTATTTCTGCTAATCTTGGGGGACAAGCCTGAACAGAAAAGAATCAGGGATAATCTAGGCACAATATACAAAGTCAAATTGCAGGAGTCCAGACAACAAGAAAAAGTCAGCGAGTAACCTGAAAAGAGAACAATAAATTGTGTACTCAAAAATAAAACTGTAGTGGACAGTAATATATTTATATACTGCTTCCTATCTTGTAAACTAAAATGTTCAATGCAAAGCTGTTTTTCCTTCAAATTCTTGTAATTAGATCTGCCATATAATTCTTCAGTAATTATGTCACCTTTTGATGCACAAAAATAATTCCAACAGAAATCAGTCTGCATACTGAAGTC
Source organism: Ifrita kowaldi (assembly GCA_013398055.1). Taxonomy (NCBI): domain Eukaryota; kingdom Metazoa; phylum Chordata; class Aves; order Passeriformes; family Cinclosomatidae; genus Ifrita; species Ifrita kowaldi. Next base: position 290,603 of record VZRS01012620.1, read on the forward strand.
CTATATCACAGAGGGAAAAGAAAAAAACACTATTAGATCATAGGAACTACTTGTAACTTCTGTATTAAAAGCACCTTCCTCCTTTCCAAACAGGAACTTACTCACTTTTCTAAAACTTTTTGGAAATACAGAAAATTTTCATAGAAGCTTCAATGACAGAACATTCCACAGCGAAACATACATTAAACATATTTGTAGTCACAAGCATCAGAGGTAAGGACTAAGTAATATCTATTAGGAAAACAGCAGTTGTTTAAAAAACTTCGTAAGAAAAACAAACCATAACTTTATCTTAGCTCTTTCACAAGGTTTGTATTCCCTAATGTTATATGAGCAAGAGAGTCTGGAAGAAACCCAAAAGCCATCAGCTCAGGGAATGACAGGACCTCCGAAAATTCCATGGGCTGGTAGTCAGACGCAAACAGAAATACTAACAAGAGCTGGCCACGCTGGAATCCATTTCCCATCCCTGTTCCATGCTTTAGCAGGTATCAGTCACCAACTTCCTTAAAACGCTCACTTTCCATATGACACAGCATGGCTGCAAATTCAAGGCAGACTGTATAAAGTCGAACTGGAACTTCATTTGCACCTGTTACTGTGAAAATGCTTGAGCGTCCCTGCCCTAGTTATTTATACTATTGCTGCTGATTTTAAGGGAGGATACGTTTATATCGCAAATGTTTTTCTCATGTCATTCTAGCTTGTGATTTTTTATTTTTCAAAGGTTCTTCTGCTCCTGCTGCTGCATCTTTACAATTTCCTATACAAAAAAAAGTAATTCTGATTTAATCAGAAAACAGAGGAACTATACTAGAGCACTGAACAAAAGATCTAATCTTTGGAGCGTCCTTTCCAAGTGAGTGTAAATAAACTGTAGTAAAATGAAAAGGCCCCTAATTTGGTATTTGGAATATTCTTCATAAACACCAATTTTCTGTAACATCCTTGCATATCTGATAACCCCTCATGTATAATGCAGAAAATCTATTTCATTTTCATCTATTGACAGTGAATTTAATTTACTATTGCAGCTCTTTACCCAGATTATGTTATTAATTCTGCAATCAGGCTCTTTAGAATGCTTTTATTTCTTCCAAGAGTTTTCACAATTCTACATTGATTTTTTTTTCACCCTAACATACCTTTCAAAATAAAGGATCATATTTTTCCTAGCTTTCTAAAAAAAGTAAAAAAGAAAAAAGCCTCAAAAGCAACAAGCACTACTTCATAAGCTGTAACATTCACAGGAAAAAAATCTACATGCATCACTTCACTCTCTGACATTTAAGTATTATAAACTACATTCATTAAGGAGACATACAACAGGTGCATTAGAATTTCCACATCAACAATCACATTTGTAAATAGACCACAATATTTCTGTTAATAAAAAGTTATCCACTTCTGTCTGACAGTAAAGTTAGAGGACAGGAAAGCTAAATGCTCCAATGTTAGTGTTCTGTTTAAATCCATAACAACTGCCTTTGCTATTTTTCAGAATCCAGTCATCTTGTTAAAATAGATCAAATGCAAAGCAACTCTTATTTTTCCAAAACAAAAAAGTCAGGAACAGCTAGTCAACTCAATTCTAAATCACCAGTTACTCTTCAAAATAACAAAATCAAAATACAAAAGTGTCAGCTATATTATTTTGTATCAGTTTTTAAAAAGTCCTCTGGAGCAAAGTTCAATTACAGTATGCTAACTTGTTCATCTTTAGGTAAAAAAACCCAATTATTCAATTCCAGAAGCTAAAATCTTGTCTATCATTATATAAGACTCTCTCTTCAGAAATCTTATAAAGGAGGAATGCTAATTCAGGTATTTGTTACTGTTACACGCAAATATTAAAAACTTTTCCTGTGCATTAATACAGCTAATATAAAATGCTAATTTTTTTATTCATCCAGAGTATTTCAGTTTTATAATAGAGTTTTCTTCCACCATCATGATAAACATAATATAAAGAATATCTAAAGAGCAGCACTTGTCCTCTTTACTTCACTCCAGAGCCAATGAACAAAGCAGTGAAGCAGAAAGAAGGTACATAATGGATTTAAAGTAAATGGCCCATTCTTTAAGAAGCAGTCTCTCATTGTTACTCATTCTAGCTTAATTGTCATTACAATGTCTGGAAACTTCAAACGAACAATTATCTTTACGCCACCTGTCACATCGGTTCCTTAAAGCTAAATATTTTTTTAATAAAAAATAAAGCAATCAATGTTAATGAAAATAATCTTTTGTAGAAATATTGTAAATGTCTTTAAACTTATTTCAAGCAGTTAGTGTCCAGTTCAGTCCATTCCATACACCAAAATAGGCAGAATCTTTATATTCACTACTGCACTTTGTAACATACTTTTCTGAGACATAATGCTTCCTGCTGCACTGGAAGCTTAATCATCAATATATGAAACACACTGACTTGTGCAAACACGCCTGGGAATTTAAAAATAAAGAATTGGCTAATTTTTGCACCTACCTGGGTAAAAATCTTTGGATTTAGACAGCTTGATGGTGGCCCCAGTCTCTTTCTGCAACTGAACAATTGTCTGTCCTCCCTTCCCAATTATAGATCCAGCAGCATAACTAGGTATGAGGACCTTTAGAAAATACTGGCCATCCTCTGAAAAATTGAGATATGCATGGTTAATATGGCTTATAAGTTGTCATTTTTCCTCCCCAGACCCACAAATAAACAAAAGGTTACATCTTTAAACTCCTTCAATAATTCATGCATTTACATCTAACCAGTTGCGTCATTATACAAGACATGTTTAGACTATGCCTTTGACAGTTCAAAATATCTACATTTATTCTAAGCAAAGAACCTACATAGGTTTCTTATTTCAGTAAAAGAATGAGAATAATACCGAAATTATATTTCAAAGGTAGATTTTCTTTTCGCAATGGTAACCACAGCATGCAGAAATGACCAGACCCCTTAAAAAAAACTAAAGCCCTGCATGAAAACGTGGTTAGTGACAACTACAACCTTGCTTGGAAATACTGCAAAAGAAATGACAAAACCAAGAAAGAATGAATTGTAAATTCTAATGGGCTATTTGTTTGTCATTAGCAAACACATGAGAACAGCAATTAGCTATTGCTTGCATTCTTCTTAAGTGAGCAAAACGACTACTCTGCTACCAAATAACCCACCCAAAATGTGGGGTTTTATTCCAAGCATTTCAGCCACTGCCAAGAAAACAACTCAACATGGTGCAGATGGAATCACTTGCCTAAGTAATCCTGATGTATTCCTTTAGCACTTCTTAAGCGACAATGATCTCTTTTAAGCTCATTAATTAAAGGACACTAAGAAGAATTTTTCCCAATTGATCAAAAGCCTAAGTCACTTATTTTAAATACACTTAAAAGGTGACAAGGTAGACAATGCCAGTTCTCTACCCATCACTAGCACTAAAGCATACCATCGAAACAGGAAAAAATACATAGAGTGAATGGAGAGGAGAAAGAAAAAAGGATTCCAGTCTGATTTGGAAACTGCAAAATTTTCAGTGCCCTCATGCCACTGCTAAATCCAGCTACACTGAAGTCTGAGGACCTTTCCATAACTGTCTCTGAAGAAGTGCAAGGCAATAGGGGTACGCTGGTTCCCCAGACTTGTACTCTCCCCAGTAATTATGGCAATGTCCCATTGGCACAGATATCAAAATACCATGAAACCTGTTTCATAAAGTTGGTTGCTGGGGTTTTTTTTTTACCCCTAAGCAGAAGAAATTGTCTGAGTTCACCTTACTTCTCTTCCCTGAAACTATAAAGCGTCGCAGTAAGTGCCTGAGTGTGACAGTGGTGCCCACCCCTATTACCATAGCTGGGGAACCATGCACTATGTATAGTCAGACCGCTGCTCTCAACATTGGGCAAATAAATTCACCTCTGCCTCGGTGCATTGTTATGACGACTCCAGTGCAAACGGATAAAGGAGATGCTGGTCCCGTTATAACTCATCTCCTCCAGGAACAGCAGGATGTTAACTAGCGAGTCCCCGCAGCCGAGGGGCGACTCCCCCCGCCACCAGCCAGCCCTCGCCCCCGGCTCGGCACGGCAAACACACGCCGTGTACGCGCTGACAATGGAAGTGAGGCCAAGGAGGAGGAAAACGCACGGCAAGGCTGAAATTCAACTTGCGACCCCGAGGATGTGGAAGGAGGGAAGAGCGTTTGCCGTCTCCTTCTAGCTGCCATTTATTTTCGCCCATCCTTAAACAGGCGAGGGAGATAGCTGGGCTGCGGGAGCCCCTTGTGCTCCCTCCTCGCCTCCGTAGGGTCACGGCTGTGCAGCCCCAGCGTGGATATTAAATAAAAAGACTGGTAGATGCTGAAAACCGACGCCATTTTGATGAATGATAACATTAGAGAAATGGGAATCTTTGGGC
>VZRS01012620.1:295855-309593 GCA_013398055.1 Ifrita kowaldi
GGTCCCTGCCGGCCGCCGCGGGTGGCGGGCCGGGGGCAGCGCTGCCGCTCCGCGCCGGAGTCGGGGACGCGCCGGGCTGCATCGCGCAGGCTTGTAAAGAAAATAATAAAGATATTATTGTTATGCTGTGACAGCCGGTCTAGCTGGAGCTGTGCGACACAAAGCCGCCTTGGTCACCTAAATATTTCGTAGAGAACTTAAAAGATATTTCACTGCGGCGGCGGTTATTTCTGCTTACAAATCTCAAATAATTCAGGTGGAAGCTTAAAACGTTGTAAGATGCGGGGGGATGGGTAAACAGGGCGCGGGGAATAGTCTATGCACCAGAAAAGCATTTTTACTATTTGACTCTTTGCTATTTATTGACTGGTTTCCTTTGAAAAAAATTCTAAACCCGCTGTAACTGTGACGGTAGTGGTCAGTACTGGAGCATCAATTCCGTACAAAATTTAGGTACGTGTGTTTATTGCATTACACCACGCTCTGTGCTAAATTCGTATTGATGTGTGTGTGCGTGCGGCATGGCTGCTGACTCGATTCCTCCTAATACACGAGCTTAAAACCTGGCTGTTTGTGGACGAAATCCAATTTCCATTCTAAGCTCCCTGGGAGACAGCCTTAGTTTTAGTAATCACTTACCATTAATACTGCCCCAAACAATTTTTAATACTTAAAATACACATATCATGTATAATATATAGCACATCACCTCTGCTTATAAATTACAAGCCAGATACGTTATGCATTATAGGATATTAAGCCATGCACACATTAACATCTAAACAAGCTCCTGCCCAAATGCATTCACAAATTAAGAACTCAATCCAGCACTGTACATAGGAAACTTTCAATGACTTCTTTGGGAATTGTGTCCCAGGAATGTGATATCAAGCCTCCTTGCCAGCAGATGAAATAGATGCAGCAGATTCAGTAACAATTTGATAGCATATATGGTCAGAAAAATGATTGTATAAAAATGGAACTTTCTTACTCATCATATACCCTTTGTATCTAAGATACTCTGACTCATAATTGCTTAGTTTACTGACTGAAATAAAATTCTAGGCTTCTGTTACCTTGGCAGTTGCTGACACAATTATGGTACAGCAAACTGGGGACTGGTTCTAACTCTTCCATTTTCTTTACTAAGTTACAGCCAAAGAATTTTATTAGTATTCCAGCCAGAAAGAACACGGCATGACTTGTAAATCTCTGGTCCAGTTTGTAGGGTCATCAGTCCTAAGAGGCCTCTTTTTATTTGTAAACCAAGCAAATGACTTACAGAAACTTTTGAAGACAAAAATAAACCCCACGATGTTCGGATTAAGCCATCTTGAGTCAATTTCCGCAGTGGAACTGGATAAATTATAACACTGCTCTCTTTATCTCACTATGTCCCATTCATCTGTAGTAACATTGAAACAAACAATTCTCTGGTTTTTAGACCACATCTGTTTTACTGTGCCCCCTGCACCAATTTTAATTATGTGACAGATCTGATTGGATTCAGCACCTGCAAGTCCTCCCTTTGGGACCTCCAATTAGCTTATAAAACATTTACTTGATTGCATTGTTGAAACAAAAATATTGTTTCATCCTAACAACAGAAATATTAAAGTGTAGAATAAAAAAAGGTTTCAACGTGATATGCGTGTATGTTGTTTGTGTATGTAGCTTCCATAAGCTTAGAGGAAAAAGTGGTAATCCTGAAACCTAATTTCCTCAGACTCAGCAGATGTCTGTCCTGTGTTAGCCTGTTTCTTTACTGACAGCTGTTTCACAAGTGCCTCCCCTCGTCTCTACAGAATGCCTTTTGTTTAATAATTTCCCTCTACATTATCTCCCATCCCACTTAGACAAGCTTTTTCAACTTTTCTGGTAGTTTTAGAAGGTTTTCCTGTAGTTTAAAGACAGGCTTACTTTTGAAGAAGATAGTTTTAACTACGTAACTAGTCTCTCAGCTAGTTTCTTAGTTACAGTTCTACTTAATTAAGCGTATAGCTGCAGGTAATCAAGATTTCAACCAGTACCGATTTAGTATTGAGGAAAGTTTTAATTTTTACAGGTATGCTTCAGAATATGCTCTTTTTTCTCTTTATTTAATTGCTCGGAGCAGTGATAGTGAAGGTCTAGGGGGGAATATAACATAAAGTACAGCCCTCTAGTGGCAGAGGTCACTTGGAGTTTAAAGCAAGCTGGGTCTTTGTCATGGGTGGGGGCAATGAAAAGAACAGCTTTTAGCAAAATACAGGCAACTGCCCTGCATTGTTCATGATCTGAAGCACGAGTGAAAACAGTTGTGGCAGCCTGTAATACCACCTTGCTCCCACTCCGTTGTAATATCTGTGCAGAAAGTACTGATGAAAATATAAAAAAGTCTGTATCAGTAGAGTTTTCCTCTTTTTCCAAATCTGTAATCTGTTGTTCATCTTTTCTGTTTTCAGCCAGCTCCAGACTGGCATACCTGACCAGAGGTTTTTCAAGTAGTTGTGGGATCTTGATTTCTTTCCTGCCTGTATCAGTCATGTCCTACCACATAAGGTATTCTGTAACTTCAGTAAGAGTTTGTTCAGAGGTTACGTGGAGCACGAATTCTTTTGCCAGCTTTATTTCTAAAATCATTCTCAGCTGGTAGAGATATGGATGGAAGCATTCAAATTAATCTCTCCCACAGACATGAGACCTATGCTTAGAAGTGAAAGGGATTAGGAATAGGGAGAAATTAAGCATATATATTAACACATAGAAATCTGCATAATAACTCAGGTGAAGTTCTAGTAGACATCGTTTAATCTGATAAAGTCTACTTTGTGGAACTAGACTCAATCTCCTGTTTCCTTTAGAGGTGATGGATAGTTCTCATCTGACTAACAGAATGAAGAGTTCATTTTTCCCCTTATGGGAAATATGACAGAGTCCAATGATCATTGGATGAAAAACGATACCTCTTAAACATCCTGGCTAGGTAAAAGAAAACAAATTCTGTCTTTGTCCAAAAGGACTGGCAGCTTTTCATTACTGGATGGTTGCTGTGACTCCTGTAAACTTTGGCTTCACTAAAATTACAGTTTGCAATGAACTCGGAAGACTCTTTCAAGTCTTTAATATCCATCTTCTGTTTACGACACTTTTTTCCTCCAATAATCTATCAGTTAAACTATTATTATTGTTGATTAAAGTTTCTATTTGTTGCTTGTTTAAATACTGCAGAATTTGTTCATCAGGAAATATTTTTTAATTTCAGTGGAACTTCTCCAAGATCCCAGCAATATTAACCTGAAAAAAATCAAACCCATGTTTGGAAAAAAAAATTGAACATATATTAGACAGGAAATGACCCGATTATCTGTTTTTCCACACTTATATTGGTTTTATTATGTGCACCTATATGATTTGCATTGCCGAACTAGAAGCTAAGTGTTAATAGTCATACTGTTCACTGAAAAGAGCATGAACAACTGCTAAACCATTTCATATTTTAGATCATTGCTGTGTAGTAGCTTTCTTTTTCTGGGAAACTGAGAATGATAACTTAGGATCAGTAAAAATGTGACTATACTATTTGTCATAACATGAATAAATTCTTTTTCTGGTGGTGGGAGGAGGAAGTGTTTGTAGGAAATCAATGCCCATTTCTCTCTCAGCAGAGAGATCACCTGTCTCCTACTCTGACAGAGTTCATCAAATTTTACAGATCCTTTTTTTGACTTTTCTTCAGAATTAAGGAATTGAATTGATCTTGAATTCTTCACTGCTGAATCTGTAGGTCAGATTTATAAGGGGTTACCTGAGGACTTACCCAGATCTCAGTGTAGAAAAGAAGATAGCCTCAGGACAAGGTAATTTTTCATCCCTCTCAAGGAATTGACGTTGTCAATCCAGATATCTGAAACTCCAGTGTCTGAACACTTACCCCAGAAAGTCATCCCCCTGGTGATCTTTATGTACAGTAATTTAAAGACCTTTTGTTTCTCAGGATGAAAAAAAAATAAAGACTAGATTTCAATTGCCTTCCAAATATAGTAATATCTTCTGTTTACTTTATGTTCTTTTGCGTGTGTGTTGTTTTGGTTTTAATAGAAAAATAGATATTCAGGGATTAAAACTGATACAAACTATGAGTAATTCCATTATAATGAAACAATGTATTATTGTGTGTGAGAAATAGCAGCATCTCCTAGTGTATCTTCATCAGTTTACTGTGTTACTGGTTGTGTACCTTTTGTTACTATCTTACAAAAGGACACTGGTGAAGCATCTCGTCCACAAACTGAATTCAGCCAGCTCGCACTCCAGATGCTTCAGTATGCGTTCCTTCAACAGTATGGTGAACAGGGCATTTTTCAAGGAATCAGCATACCTGTTTCCAGTCTCTGTTATTATAACTGCTCTAGCAGTATTACCATTTTATGTGTCATCTTGCCCGCCCACCACCAACTGTCTTATTTGTTTGAAATTTTGGCACTTTACAATAAATGAAGTAAGGAAAGAGATCCATTAACAGCAAAGTTAGTTTCTTTGATTCTGTTGTCAAGCTTGAGCCCCTTTCTGGAATAATGTAGTTTTACAATATAGGACCTTAATCAGGAGTGGTTTAGAATTTTGCTACATTTCAGCTCACATACAAAAGTTGTTTCAGTGGAGAAGATCAGAAATCTTTCTGGAAAAGGAATGGAAAGGGGCAAAGTAACCATGTTGCACAGTAGACAAAGGAAAAACAAGAACAAAGGCATTGATTTTTTCTCTTGTAAACAAAATTTATATTAAATTATGTAGCAAAATTTGAGTTGCTCTGATCATTTTGCTCACTGGTAAAGTGTATACTACTTTAGTTTGTTAAAGACAAATATATTCTAGTAAAATTATACTAGTAAACTCTCCTACTGTTAACGACCAGGAAACTCCATTTTGTCCAGTATAATTTATAATCAATTTTCCAAATAATAGGCTATTCCAGCAGAAGTAATTAGTGTAAGTATAATACTATTATAATGGTAGAAATTTTGCCAACAGAAAGGCAAGAAAAATAGTATCTCTAATATTATTGAAATGGAGATCTAGATGTCTTTAAAAATACTTTTTAAATGCTTACTATAAAAAAATTCATATGACAGTAGATTACAAATTAAATCTTCAGCACAGCAAGATTTTAGGAAACAGTTATTACCTTTAAGAATACACTGGGAACTCTAAGTGATCCCTCTCTGGAGTTTAGCAAATACCTTAGAATTTCTTCTTCAAGAAATTATTTCACTTCACCAAAAAATAATGATTCTTGTTTTTTTTCTACCTGCTTGAAATTGATTCCTACAAAATACCCCTGAATTTTAAAGTCTTCGGGTGGGGGAGGGTGAACAGCTAAAACTTACTGCCAGGATAAATTGGCCAGAATGATTTGGCACATATCCTGAGTTTGCCATGAAAACATGTATCTGTGTGTCAGCTGCACACAAAGGCTATCTGGCCCCAAAAAAAGCACAGGGATTAGGCGTAATGCTGCCTATTTGAGACAAAGGGTATTCCTTAGTGCAGTGAGGTTAAAACAGACAGCTCATCAGTAGTACAAGTCTATCTGAATTATTTAGTTACCATTTTGAGCCAGAAGGAAATGGTGGCAGATTATTAATGACTTTTGGGGTCTATTCATCTTTTTATTTTGTTTCAGTGAAAGCAGCACTGGAAACATGAAAAGGTGCCAAAATTTGAGATCAGTTTTACTTTAATCTCTGACAAGATACAGAATCACTTACTTATTTCAATGCTAGTTGCAAAATATAACTGGTTTTGATTTATATTTCACTTAGACTTACGAGGTTGCTATTTATGTTTGTAAGTGGGTGCATGCCCAAAGTGAATGGAACAACTCATATGCTCTAGAAAACAGGATTCCATGGATCTATTGGATAAAAACTGTTTTATTGATTTCAAGTGGGTTTAAGTCATTCAATACAAAATACTTCAGGGAAAAAATAGTGAAGGAAGTAAGAAAACTATATAAAAGATATTAACATAGACTGCAATGCATTCTTGCAATAAGAGGGATTCTTGTCATATTCCAGTGATGGGCAATTTGAATTAATTTTGCATAGATATATTTATGGATATGTAATAAGAACATATATAAAGAGTATTTAGGAACATAATTTTTTTTCATTTCTAATTAATTATATGTAAACAAAATAACAGCTGGTATATAATATAAAATTTGGCAGTTGAAAAAATGAAGACTAAGGACTCTGTTTCCAATAATTAAAAATCACAAGTTAAGGTGAAAATCTTTACATAGCCATGCATTATGTTGATAATAAACAGATTTAAATAAGGTGTTATAGAAAGTTACACATTATATTTTTAAAAAAAAAAGCCTGATTTTTTTCCTGTGCACTTTTTTCAGAATATTTTTGTTGCAGTATTTTTGCCAAGTAAGAAGACTGTTTCAAAATTTCTAAATACTTGTGTTTTTCTTTTCATTCTTATTTTCAGTTAAGGGTTTAGATTGTTTCCTCTATAACAGAAAAAAATCATATGCTGAAACAGTAAAAATAAAATTGCTGCAGAACTGAGTCATTGCAAGTGAGATGAATGCCCATAAAAAAAGTACAAATTACAAAAAAAACCCAGAAACAGGATCACTGTGCATTAGCAACAGTGCTTGCAGGTTCATCATGGCTCACAACAAAAGTATTTATAAGTGGACCTCCTGCCTCTGTTGCATGCTGTCACTGCTTTGGATTGACTGCTGTTAGATCCCTGTAATCCTGAGCCCCAGGATCTTGTCTTACATATTTACCCCACTTGGTATGCATGTCAGTACGTATTTAAAATGGAAATGAACTCTAATCTTTGTATGTGTTAATAGAAAAGGGTTTTAATCTCCTAAACCCCATATTTACCATGGTTTTATTTTGTTGTTTAGATTTTTTAAAAATAAAGTTTATAAAAAGTTATGTTCAGAATTTCAGCTTCTATTTGTTTGTTTATCCACTAAAGTTTGGTTAATATTTGTCATTTCTTAACTCAATAATGTGTCATGGCAATAATATTATGGAATATGTTCAGGGATGAGGAGAAGAATAGAAGTACAACAACCACTGGTCTAAAAATTACATTTTAATAATGGAAAGCCTTGTCAACTTTCTTATTTGTAATGCACTTGTTAGAATAAAATTTCATATTACAGAAGACTGGTGTTACCAATCTAGAAATAATATATGACTGCCATTCACTTGTGAGATTATGTTGCTATGTAGATGTTATGCAGAGATTGAAACCTAAATATTATCTAATTTAGAAAAAGTTCATTAAAACTATCATACCCCATTCCACCTGAAAACACTTTCTTGCCAACAGATGAAAAATATGGTACTTCCTTTGAAAGTAGTAAAAAAAGTCACCAATATAGTTGAATTCTAGTCCTGTAAGAAATTTCGTATTTGCAGTTCCTTGTATCCTGTACAATTCTTATGTCATGTAGGATCTTTGTGAAAATCACTGCTTTTTTCATATTATGATTGTTATTAATAAATGTTTGCATCATCCAGCTGCTCCTTGGAACTTGGTTTCATGACCATTTCTCTGGCAACACTCTTCCAGTGACTGAACACCCTCTCAGTGAAGCACCTTTTCCTGATCTGGATCTGGTCTGAACTTCCCCTGATGGAGCTTCATTCTCTTTCCTCATGTCCTGTCACTGGTCACCAGACAAAGGAGATCAGCACCTTCCCCTCTACTGCTCTTCTTGAGGAAGTTGAAGACAGAGATGAAGTCTTCCCTCAGCCTTTTCTTCTCCAAGCTCTAACCANGCCGGGGTGGTGCGGCGCTGCTCCGCTCTAGCCCCAGCACCGCGGGCGACCGGCTGGGGGCTGGGGCCGCCACCCTCAGCTGCACCGCAGAAACCCTAAAGGCAGGAGAGGTTAGAACCATGGGAGGGGNTACTGCTCTTCTTGAGGAAGTTGAAGACAGAGATGAAGTCTTCCCTCAGCCTTTTCTTCTCCAAGCTCTAACCAACCAAGTGACCCTGGCTGCTTCTCCCTGCCTTTCACCACCTTGGTCAACCTACTCTGAGCACTCTCTGACAGTTTCATGTTCTTCTTATATTGAGGATAATAATATAAATGTGAAATCTCTAGAGCAATTTGTACAGTGGTGTGATATGATAAGGATGATTTTTCTTAAGATCCTAATGGAACAGGTAACTCCATCGAGATAGAACCTTATTCCTGGCATGAATTCATTGACATTTCTAGGCTGTCATTAAGGAAATGGATCTTCCACTTCCAGAAATGTGTTTTAAATTTATAAAACTTTTAAATTTTGTCTAGTAAAAGTAGTTTCAGCACATTCCAGTCTACTTTATTGATTGCAAGATCACTTCTGGAACTAAAGGTGATGTGATGAATATGCTAGCCAACTCAGTCAGTAAAACCCCCAGTTTTAACATCTGTCATCCAATGAGGCAGGTTACTTCCCCAGTAAAGTAACAAATTGGTAAACTAAGAATGCATTAGACACGGAAAGAGGACACAAAAGATGATATTGTTCTAGCTGTAGTTCAAATCATTATAGTTCTAATCTAATATCATATACAATCAGTAAAGCTAATTTTTTTAAGCAAAATATGCAAGAGTTAAAATTCTTAAAGCAAAAATGTCTTTGCTTAGTTGCACATATTTTTCATTTTAAAGTAAATGTGTTAACAGAAATGGGACTATTTAAACTCTAATTTTAAAGTTTAGCTAAGTTTAAATAGCGATAGAATAGTGTTTCCATCATGCTTTACTATTTAATGCAAATTCTCCCCACCCACCCCCAAATTATCTTACTGTGCTCTTTTAAGAATTTAACATTTTATGAAGATGAAACATTTGGTACAACTTTTAACAATTTAAGAAAACAACAGAAAATGATGGTTCCAGGAAATGAATATGTTAAGGTTTTTTTTCAGATTTTAGTGTCTCACTGTACTAGTCACAATTTAGGCAGTAGCCACATGTGGTTCAGTCAAATTCAAAGATTCTGTATCAAAGCCTGAAAGGTTTTGTTCAGTTACGCAAATGCCCATTCACTTGAGTAGTCTTTACTTATGTATGTGATCGTATTCAACACAATTTTTTACATGTAATCAAAACACTGAAGTGCTGCAAAAAGAGTACCTTCTCTTTTCTTGTGTTTTTGCACAATTTTCTATACAGGCAAATATTCTGAAGAAACTATTGAAATTTATTGTTATGTACAGCAATAAATGTCTGTAAAACATTTTGGTGTCTATGTTCCTATTTCTACAACAATAGACATTAATTTTAATAATTATAATCTGAAACTTCATTGTTCTTTAAATACTGGTTTGTTGATCAGTTTTCTTATGCTTAGATAAATACTACTTTGAAAATGTATAGAAAATATCAATACGTCAAACTTTTGTATTTGTCAAGTCTGACAATTATCTTTTGGACTTTGTGGGTAAATTATTCTTTATTACATTTTCATAATGTGGAAGAACTGGATTGCCCTATCTTTTAATCCAAAGATTATGCATTTTATCAAAAATGGATTACATAAAAATGGTTGAAAGCCATTTCTCTCATCATTACAATTGCCACATTAGTGAAAGAAAGCAGTCAGCATTCCATGAACATTTTATTTCTTTAAAGTCTCTAAGATTTCCCAGGAGAATAAATCAGATAATCAAACAAAAATGCTTGATGTGATCAATTCTGCAACACCGCGTTACATTCTCTGGAAAGGCATTTATGAAAGAATTAACTGTGTCCATGCTATTCAGTGTTGTCTACATACCTTAATAAAACATATGATGACAGCAGGCATTGGCCATGGAAGTTTGAACTTTATTTTATTGTGATTGTTTTCAATATTCAGTTTGATGAAATGAGCATTCTGTGTAAATCCAGTCACCTGAGAATGAAGTTAAAAATTGTAATTCCTTTATGAAGGTAAAGAAGTATTTCACTTGTATTTGGTGAATTTCAGTTTTATTAAACATCTCTAGCATCTGAATTGCATTTGAATGATCAAAATCTTTAAAATAAAAGAAAAATAGATCATCTTTTAAAATGCAAGTATATGCATATATGTGCGTTTATACCTGTGTACACACAAATAAAACACATGCATATGAATGATGCACACACCTTGCGTATATAAGTATATATATGTTAGTATATATATGTTTATGCGTGTATTCATACATAAAATCTCACAGCAATTTTGAGCCCTCTAGTGGTAAGATACCTATCAGTTAAGAAACCATGACAAGTATATCCACTCTAACAGGCATGTGTCTAAACTCTACTGTATGATTATGCCTTCATATAAGTTCAGGATAGCTCCCTGCAGTTGGCGTGGGTCTGTACATACAAGTGTTAATAACAACATAGATCTACAAATCATGTTATTGTTTCTAGCATAGTAACTTTTCTACCTTTTCTCCCTTGAAAAAAAAGACCTATTCTGTATTCTTTTGACACATTGTTGATAATTTGTGATAAAAGAAAAAAAAACCAAAACACAATCTCCTGACACAAATACTGTCAAATAAAAGGGAAGTGTTTTAAATGTTTTCAGTCACAGCATCCTCATTCTCAGCCTTGCATTGTATAGTGACACAAGCAGTTACTACAGGGAAAGGAGGAAAAAATCTGCTTTTCAGATTTGGAAAGGTTTCATGACATGTAACTTCAGGCATCTAAAAGCTAGGTTTCTAGGCTAAGCTGGTTGTTTGCACTCTCCTTGCTGTCACTGGAGGCAAATAGGTTGTTTGAGAATGAGGTGTCTTGTAAAGGTGCCTGGGAGAGAGCTGTAAGATAGGCTAAATATTTATGGATGCAAAGGTCTCTCCATTTTTCAAGGAGACCTAGATAACAAACTTGGAATCTATGTTTTCTTTTTTATAAGGCTGAAAAAAAATTATATAAAAAGCCTAGGTTCGAACAAGATTAAAAAACATAATAATAAATACTGTTGTTTATAGCAATACTTATAACATGTAACGCATATCAGAATATAAGATGTAATAAAATATTAATGAATATGTATATTATAATAAGATATTAGTAATTCTCAGGTTAATATACTAAAAATCATTCTTCAAGATTACTACTACTTTGAGGGAAATCCAGAATAACATTCAGAAGTGATTTTTTTCTGGTGCTGGGTGGATTTGATGGGCTCCAGAGACAACACCTGCTTTCATTTTCCTCTTGGACTTAGTTTAAACATTTGTTCTGGATGACCATCCATATGCGAGACCTTGCAATTTCTGCAGCTGACCTATTTCTTCAGGAAATTTTAGCAAGAACAAGGGAGCACAACTGTTCAGTGTGGTAAGATTTCTAAACTCTTTTCACAGAGAAATCTCACCAGGAGGACCTTAACTGTGGTGTTCTTTCCCTCTGTCCACAGTCCCATAATCCTGAAACTTGTTGACTCTCAAGAATAGTGAAAGCATAATTGACGTGGGCTTTTAAAAGAGATGAATATATGTGTTTCTGGAATTACTTCATTTAAAAAATAGTATATTATTTTATGATTATAATTTGTTATGTGACAAGAGCTTAAGACAGGAAAATTACGTAAGTCATAAGCAATTAATTCTCATTTTAAAAAAATAAAGCAATAATTTTGTTTTCAGTGTACTAAAGCAATTCAAATATATTGTTATTCAATTGCCTGTTTGGTTATTTTTGACATCCATCAAAATTCCATACATGTATGATGCAGAAATGAACTCCTAAAAAAGGAATATCTTCATTGGATGCATGCAAAATTTGTACAAGTTGATATTTTTTTACAAGATTAGCTAGGTAAAACATGCAAGAGGGAACATAATTTTTGTGCGTGTACAGTCCACTTCAGGCATGTACTGTGGTGTGAGGCTGGAATATAGTTCCAGCACGCAAGGGTATGATTATCACAAAGACTGGAGTAGGCTTATGCCTCATCGAAGAAAACACTTCAAAAGTGAAAAAATTACAGAACAGCAGAATGGGTCATGTTGGAAAGGACCACAGTGGGTCATCTGGTCCAACCTCCCTGCTCAAGCAGGGTCCTCCCAGAGCACATGGGACAGGTTTGATCCAGACAGTTCTTGAGTATCTCCAGTGAGGGAGACTCCACAGCCTCTCTGGACAGCCTGTTCCAGTGCTCAGTCACCTGCACAGTAAAGAAGTTCTTCCTCACATTCAGGTGGAACTTTCTGTGACTCAGTTTCTGCCCACTGTCTCTTGTGCTATTGTTTGGCAGCACCGAGAAGAGCCTTTAGATAATAACACTAAACAGTATTATGTGACTTGAAATGCTATGGGAAAAATAAATTATACGTTAAACCATTGCACTTTTCTTGTTTAAAAATCCATCTTCTAGCAGAAATTAAAGAGTCAGGAAAGCAGTACAATTTGTCAGTGCTATGCTTGGGATAAACAATCCTTGATTCACACTTCACAAAATCAGATGTTTTTGCTTAGTTAACAAATCTTTATAGCAACAGTATATGATGTCTGGATAAAAGTGTTGGTAGACAAAATAATCTTACTTTTCTCCAAGAAGGCATAGCAATTGCTTTGGCATGACTGAAATATAATGATAAAGATGTTTTAATGGGTGCTTAAACTATCAGGAATTCTTGATGACAGCCTGATGAAAGAGGAAATTAAATTTAAAGATTGCTGGTGCAAAGTCATCAAATCAAGTTGTACTTCCTGATCTTTTGCATCTGACATCACTATCATCCTTCCTGCATCTTGCAAGTATTTCATCACAGTAGACTAAGATACTATTCATTGATATGTCACAGGGAGCTACAATCTCCCTATGTGGAAAATCACACTTCATGTGCAACACAAAGATAAAATAATTTTAACACTTTAAATAAAGAACTGCTTTAAAAACTGCTACCAAATTAACATGGTTGAGAATATAAACAGGGGACACTAGAGAAAAAAAGACAAAGACGATAAAAATTCAGTTTCCATCCTCTAATATGTACTACATCCTAAAGTTTCAGTCATGTGTTTAAAAAACATATTCATGGCAACAGCTAAACAAAGCATGGGTTCGATTGCTGTATGGGCCATTTACTTAGGATTTGAACTTGTTGATCCTTGCAGGTCCCTTCCAAATCAGAATATTCTCTGATTCTGTGATTTTTGCCACACAAGGTTGACTAGTAAAGGTAGGAAAGGGCAGTCTGTCAGAATTCCTGTGACTCTATGACTTAGGTAACAGGTGCTCAAGTAGATCTCGAAAAATATCCCATTTCTTCTCCCTTTGTTTGGAAACAAATACAGAGGCTGGAATGCAACTGAGCAATAGATTGCCTCTGCTGTTCAATGTCATATCTATTGTCCAGTAAGGCTAGCAAGGAAACAGCAGTAACCGGATTTTACAATGTAAGACATAAGTTTCGTAGAGTCTCTACAGCCTCTAATATTAAATGGGGTCTTGATCTGAAGAAGGATTTGAACTGAATGCATTTCAAAGAGATTACTGACGTGCTTTTCTATTGTAAGAATTTATATGGTAGTATGGAGAATCATAAATAATATGAAACATCTCACTACATGCTCCATTGCTGTCTAAGATTATGAGAGGATCCCTTTGTGGACATTACCATATGATACACTAGCTGTACCTTCCTGAAGAAGCTGGTTCTTCGTTGTGGTGCGCTTTGGCCCGCTTGGGGCCCGCCTCTTGTCTTTCTTAGTCTTATTGCCCAATGGGCTGA
>VZRS01012621.1:0-32650 GCA_013398055.1 Ifrita kowaldi
GGGTTCTGGACCCCGATCCGTCCTGAATGTGTGGTGGGAGACAGACAACGGACAACGTACCTTCTATAATCGCAGTACACGTCAGGTTACCAGATGCAATCATGTCGGGCTGTCACCAGATGTCGCTAGTGAGCGGAGTCCCAGTGAGAAACTACATGGACGGTTTATGAAGATAAGAAAACCGACACTTTATTAATTTACAGATGGGCTTTTACACCTTAGCACGCTGGACTGACATAAGGTTATTGGTTAACTGACCAGCCACCCCCCAGGGGGATTGGCTGGACCCAGTAACTCTTACCTCATGTATTTTCTTCTTTGGTATCATAACAATACCATAGTTTACAATATCTCTGAACTGTTTTCCCACAGCGTCTATGAGAAAGCAAGGCTTTCACACAGACGCCTGTCAGAAAACTAAAATCTCCCTGCACCCAGGCCTTTAACATCCACATATACTATTTTGTCTATCTCTTTGAACCAGCCATAGCACAGGCTTTCTTAACAATTCTGCAATAAGTTTTTCATGTAATTATTGGTTTATGCATGTGCCAGACATAACATGGCAGCAGAATCTTTGTGCATACTGTTGAGTAAGCAGTACACAGGCACAGCCAGAGTGCCAAATATTTTCAAGAATAATGCAATTGTCTTTGTCTAAGAAGGGTGAAGGGTTGTGCTAATAAAGAAAAGGGCTGTACCCTTTGAGGGAAGAGGGGAGGGAGAGAAAGAGAATGGATGAAAAAATATGAGTTAAGCAGGACCTGCTAAAAGTGCTAAGAAATGCCACTAAATATGGAAATGCAAGTGATATATTATAAAGTGATCTGCCTGCAAAATTAATTCTAGGGACACAGAAGAGAGGACAAAACCATAAGAAAGAGTATGCCCTTTCTGCATGTAAACACATGTACACACAGAGGAAGAAATCCCAGCCTCTCTATTTGCCATTCCTGGGGGATTTTCAGCATCTGTACCCTCCTCCACTTTTCAATTACTAACCCAATGATCACAGCTGAAGTGGTTGTGTGGCCAGCACCCAGGGAGAGAAAGGAGGAAGCTGAGAATTTGCCTGTGTTACCCTGCTCAGACTGTGTATTTCTGTAATGATTTTGTGATCTCATCTCCCATCACAGACAGATGCAGCAGAGAAAAAGAGAAGTGAAAAAACCAATAAAATTCCAGACATCTCTGCTGTCAAGTACATATTTTGGCTGCTTATTCAGCTCTATTTTAGTATTTTATGTTTAATGATTCACTTTTCATCTGGGAGCCTGTTAAAACTCCTTCAAGCCTATGAATAGTCTACAGCTAGGTTTCTGAAACAAAGGCAACTATTATTGGTTTTATTAAAAAGTTATTTTGTTGAAGTCAGACATGCTTGTTAAAACATCACTGCACTTTTCTCTTAAAACTCAGCAGCTATTTAAGTGCCTAAACAGAAGTGAAGTGTTTCTTAAAGTCTAGTTCCAGCCCTGCTGAGTCAAACAATGTTTAGGTTTATTGGAACTACAGGATCAAGCTTGTGCAATTAAAATGTTAGACTTGCCTTCCATAATTGAATGTCATGAAAACCTCTTCTAGGCTTGTACTTCACAAAAAAGAAACAGACTTCTGGAGTTGGGGGGGAAATAAAACTGTTGACCATGTTATACAAGGGCATTTTTGCTCTTCAGAAATTTCCAATACTACAAGAATTGTTCTTTCAAATTAGAACAAAACTGAAAAAGATAAGACATTTTGCAGGTGCCAATACACTCCAAAATTATTTTCCAAAATTCACTGACATGAAACATTTAATTAGTTTAAAGAACATTTGAATATTTGACTCAGTATTTCAAATTAAATATTTCAGATGTAATTGAGAGCTAAAATGGAAGGACAAATGCCTATTTGACACTGGAAATTTTTCTTCCTATCAGGAATTTTTTTTAAAAAAGTAGGGGTTTTTTTCTTGGAAAGAAAATTAGAGGTATAACACATAAAAATAAAAAACATTTTTGCTGAAACAAACATTTTTCTATGTCTTATTTTACCTTCAACAGGTAATATTTTTTGGCTAGCAACATTTCCAAACAACTACTTTTTGTCTGTATTGATGGGTACTGATTTCTGACACTTGGATCCTCCACAGTCATCCCTGTATATTTTGACAAGTGTCTCCAGCGATTGAATATTTATTTTCTATCAAATTAGGGTGATTTTTTTTCCTTCACACAAAACTTTGATATACACACAAACCGCATTTGTTTTAAACACCATACTGTTCTAGCCCATATTAATTCCTGAACTATGCCTTAAAATTGTCATGAGAGTATAAACTGGGAAGAACTCTCCCTAGAAGTGTTCAAGTGCAGGCTGCATGGGGCTTGGAGCAACCTGGTCTAGTGGAAGATGTCCCTGCCCTTGGCAAGGGGTCGGAACTAGGTGATCTTTAAGGACCCTTTCTACCCAGGCCATTCTGTGATTCTGATTCTATTTTAATACATTGGTCAATAAAAAAAAAGCTTTATCTCTTAGAGAAAGGTAACTTCAGCTGTTTTCAACTGAGAACAGTAAGATAATTTTGCAACTAAATTGTATTTTATCTAAGTGTAATGAAAACTATTGTTCTCCTCATCCTTCCTACCTAAAATATATGGTGACTTGTTCCTAGTATCCACTTACTCTCTGCTATGTAGTCTGGTGTGAATTTGGAAAACTCATTCTCTTAGTCTAATAGTTGCTGCGTCCTACTTGATTTCCTCCTGGACAGCTCAAAAAAAGTCCTTTCTTTCACTTGAACACTTATTTCATGCTGCTTTCAGCAAAAGTAAACAGCAAAATTGTTTTTGGATGCTGATGTCAAGATGTACCTATCAAAAACTGCATTTATTAACAAACCTGAAATCAGAATTTACATTTGGCTTGAGAACTGAGTCTGCAAACAAAAAGAAGAAGGAGCTACTGACAGCCCTTCATTTGCATGTGGGGCTCTTCAGTGGGTTTGGTGCTCCTGATTCCTCCCTCCACGTGCTGGTGAACTCCTAAAATAGAAAGCCTTAGGCTTGAGCTTCGTGCTGCCATCCTGTGGCCAAGGAAATGATTAAGGATGATCCCTAAAAATTCTATGCTATTACACATCAGAATAACTGAAATCAAGGAAGAATTTGTTGGGTGGGGGGGGAGGAGAGAGGCGAAAGTGCTTATGCTCCTCGAGAATTAAACCATGTTTAGTTAAAGGAAAGGAAGAAAAAGACTCAACCACGGAAATCTTGGATACCAAATAACAAACACAATGTTAAACACTGGAGTCAAACCATGTATTACTAAACAGGCATTGTAACTCAATTTGGTTTATCTGCCAAGTGGACCTCTGTGTACACATCCCTTTTTAGGGATTCAACTTCCTTTCAGAAGGATTAAGTCACCAATGATGTTAATTCCTGGCTATCCATTACTTCCTGATGTTGCTGTGGCCCCAAAGACAAGCAGAGTTGAAACTGAGTTTGGTTGTACCTTCTGCAGCTGAGGTACCCAAAATGTTTTCAGGACCTCTGACTGCAGGAAGTCAAAGGCCACCTCTGGGTTTGCTGGAAGTACTTTTCACTTGCAGCCACTCTGGCTTGGACATGTCTGTGTCCACATTTAACCCAGTATGACCAACCAGTATTACACTCAGACATGCAAATGGGAACCTGGATCATTGATTTCTCCTCATCTCTGCTCCACACATTGGTAGTTATGCCTAGGACTGATATGTTGAAGCTATTTCCCCTTGGCCACTATCTGGTCCCCTAACTTGTCTTTTAACCCCAACCAAGGGTTGCACAGGTTGTAGGCTTGGTAGTGACTTCTGGAATCCACCTCGTTAGTTAGTTTTTTAGACATTAATGGTAAATTTATTTCTCCTTTAGAATAAAAATAAACCTTTCTTATTCTCATATTTCATTATTTATCTATGTATAACTACACTGGTTAGACATTCAATGGCTTTAGTAGAGAAAGCCCGAACCCAACTACTTAATTTGTGTTACATAGTAAAATGGGGCATACCTTTGCCTAGTTCAGAAAAGACACCTTACTTAAAACTGACCCTTAAAAAAAGTGATTTTTTTTTATTTCTCCTTCATTAGGAAAAAAAAAAAAAGAAAAAGAAAAAGGAAAGCCTCTGCTCTCACTTTTTTTGAGTGAAACATCAGAGCAGGTTAGCAAAGAATTTATGATTTTCCCTTTCTGATGCAAAGTTTGTGGCAGATTGTAGTGGACTCTACATATTGTAGCCGTAAACTGAAGACATTGCTGCGTCTTGTCTATTAAACCTTGTCTGTTTCACTTGCTTTGTTTCAAAGCTCTTGGTCTGTCATATTTATTTGTAAGTAAACCAAATACCAATGGCTGGGAAGGAAACAAACCAGGTATCTCCAAAAAGAGCACATAGCTGCACCATAGCAAGACAGACTGCTGACATGGATGCACAGAAACTGGAATAAAGCATATCCTCAGACAGAACTTAAAATTTACAATTGCAGATAAATGGTTCCTTCAGCCTTTTGGGCCAGATTTGATAGAGGTTATTCAAAGCAAGTAAATTCAGAATTAGTTTCTCTTCGACAATGAAATAAATTGAAACCTGTGGAAAACACTCCCAAGACTGTTTTTTCTCCTCAAAAACATCATCTCATATCCCCTACCCTCAAAGAAACCCATCCTCCTTCAGAAGAATACTTAATAAATTATTCCCTTCCAAGACAATCGGAAATTTAACAGTTGCCAAATTAATCCTGGTTTTTTTTTTCCCCTGAATACTAGCTCAGTTCTCCAAAGCCAAATAACTCTTCTTTAATCATGGCAGAAGAAAGTTGCCCCCTTGTGCATATGCACTGCAGTACAGCCCTTAATTACATAATTAGAAATTATTTTCCCCTCTTCATTCAGCATATCAGATTCAGCGCAATTGAGGAATGAACTAGGGATGCACGGTGATTAAAGATCTATGTGCTTTACTTCAAGCTTAAAAGGAAAAAGAAAGGGAAACAAAATTGATCAATACTCTAGAGAAACTGATTCCACTCCAAGCTCTGCCATTGAGTTTCCAGGTGATGTCAAAGAAATCTTTTAACTCAAAATATGTCCAGTTTGCCATTCACAATGTAGTTCTCATTTGCTGATCAGTCAAATTAGGATTCTGGCTCTACAAAAGCTCGTACAAGACAAAAATGAAGAAAACGGCACATACATAGAACATATGAAATGCTTCAACACTCTGGAATATAATTTCTTAGTGTTTTAACTGAAGAAAACTTACTAAAATTAGTAACAATTTAATTTCTCACAGTCTCAGTACCTTAATTGTAGAGCGGGAATAAGAACTTCTGGTCTTTCTGTGAAAATTGATTTGGTTTTATTAATTTGAAGGCCTAAGACACAACTGGTGTGGGTGTCTTGAAATAAAGCTAAGAAAAGTAGCTACTCTTTGGGTAGAAAAACATTTGAATCCTGAAATATGTCTTAAATAATGCAAATGTGTGAGGAAAAAAGTACAGTGAAAGTTTATTTATTAATTTTCTCCATCGTGCAGTAAACAAGAAAAATCCTGTGGAAAGAAAAAGGAGACACAATCACTAATAATATCATTATGTGTGTAGAGAATTAAAATAAGATTCCTGATAAAATCTGTACTTTCCAAAATTTAAGCACTTGGTCTCCTGTTGTAACTTCACCTATTCTAACTGTTTTATAGACAATGAGGACATACACAAGCCATGAAAGAACCTAACACGGGTCAGAGAACTTCTGTTTGAAATGCTGCCTTTATAAATATCAATAATCAGTTCTCCACCAAGTGATCAAATATCTTATTGAAAAAGCTTAGATGTAAGATAAAAAAATCCCAAGTGTGTAAAACCAGACCATTGTTACTCTTAGTAAATGAAAACCAGCAAAAAACCCACCAAATTCTGATCATGAAGACCAAAAAAACACCTTATGGCAACAGTGGAGATTACTTGAAACATATTAAGGAATTAATGTAAAGATTTCCATCCGTCTTAAAAAAAGGCTCAGATCAAACAAGAACCTTCAAGCAAATTCATTTACTTTTGAAGATATCAAGAAATTTTATTATCTAGTAAAACCTGATTAATTTTTTACTTCAATATAAAGCAAAGAATAATGTTTAGCATGTGTAACTAAATTTTTTGATACTGCATACTACCAAGTAGAATTTCAAGAGACATCTAGTAAAGCATGAGAGAGGTGACCACTCAATCTGCAGCAACTTTGTCAGATAAAAAAAAGACTAAGGTGCTGTCTGAGCAGTTTTGATTTGGCAGTTTTTGAGCCTACATCCACCATTGTTAAAAAACTACATGTATACAAGCTGATCCCCTCAACTTCTGTGCCCATAAATTTCTGGGTTCAAGAGGTTATGTTCCTGAGCCAGTTTTCAGAGCTGGTGCTCCAAAAGTGTTCTGTTCAGCAGCCTGCATTTTCTGGGCTTTTCTTCCAGTCCTGAAGCAGGCAACACTGACCTCAAAGGGATAAGCTTCATAGCAGTTCGGTACTGCAGTTAATGTAGTTACAACAAAGGTCTGTGGCACCACCTGAAATATGTTGTGTAAATGCCATAGAATTCAGGACACGTATCAACTCCTGCGAGCCCATAGATGAGAAATCCAGTGACTAACACAGGGAGCTTGAAGTCTCAATCAAAAGGACAGTGAGATGACAGCAGTGTCTCAGCAGAACTGATTCATGCACCTCACATTAAGATACTGGCTGTAAACACTGATGTGTATCTGTATCAGAACTCCAACAGTTGTCTCCTGTGGTAAGTTGGCACCTGTTCCAAACATGGGAACATCAACTACAACATCAGCAGCAGCATTACCTTACTACTACTGCTCCAGTGGTTAATACGGCTCCAATTCGAACCATAAAATCTATTGGAAATAGTGAGTCCTTAATTTCTGCCAGGTGACCATGAACTGAGCACACAGGCATTCCCATGCACATGAGGGATGGGAAACTCAGAGCCTGGTGTCCAGCAGGTTCAGTTTGATTCTGGATAGTGATCGTGCTTGGGAGAGTATTTCATAGGAAGGATATGTCTCCTTTTCAGCACTTACTACACAATAGAAAAGGGTGCACTTGTTGAAAGAGGAAGGAAGCCAGAGAGGAGGGAGGGAAGGAGGAAGAAGGCAAGACATGGAGTTGTTTATAGTCCAGCAAAATGCAATCACTTAGTTCATATAGTCATTAACAGCACCTCTGAATGATACCTATGCAAGAAGGTTCACCTTTTCATTCCTTTCATGGCTCCTCAAAGGCCTCTTCATATTCCACTCCATTTCATTTCATATTCCTTCAAGTGATCTGGGCACAGCCTCTCGTCCTTGAGAAGCTGACAGCAGAACAACATAAAAAATGGCATTTACAAGTCAAAGACAGAAAGAAAACAAATGCTTTTCCAAGACAGAAAACTTGTATGTTGTAACATGCAACTACTTTGTTGCTAAAAGTGCCAAAAGTGTACATAAATCTACAATAAGAGGTGATAAAATGTTAGCAGCACTTCATTCATGTTCCACTGACAGTTGTTTATACACCGAAGGGTACTGCCCTCTCATGTTAGTAGGAGCAGTTCACAGAGCTTGCCTGCTTTGAGCAAGTCCTTCTCCACAGCAGCTTCACAGCATGGCTGGAGGGGCCCATTTTGGGGTTACACTGGCCCTGGGGAAAAAACCCACAAAGAATCCTGAATCAAATATACTTACTGAGTGCTTGGCTGATAAGGAAGAGGAAGCCTGGCTGATTACAGTTCAGCTTGGGAGATGCTGCTGAAGAGAAGTCCAAGCTGACTGAGAGCAGACGGCCAAAATAAAGAAAAAAAGATGCTTGGGCTAGCAGCCATCTTTGCCAGAAATAGTAGTAGTGTTAGGTAGCATGTTCTGGAAGGAACATTTCACTAGTTGGCAGTAGCCCCAACAAAGTGGGCACTTGGCGTTGACTGGTAACGTTAGTAGATGGATGTTCTGTCAGTGATGATAGGATACCTGCTGCCACACATCTGTGTCAGATACACCACTGACGTTATTCGGAAATATGCTCTGGAGAAAAGCTTGCAAGCACTTCTGTTTTCTCCTTTGTTGGTAACAGAATACCACTCCTGAGATTCAGGCAATACAGGCTGAATGATGACCCTCCTTCTGTATTTCTGCAACAGGCAAGGGAAACTCTCATCTTTGTCCCACAATCAATAACACCCCTGTGAAAGTCTTGCTGGAGTCAGTTTATTCTGTAAACTTCATGATGGTGGAAGTAACTAGAAAATATTACTTTGCCATGCTAGTTAAGTTTTTATAACACACCTATTTCATCCCTATGACCTCTTACTGAGATTAAATAACAACTTGGGTACTAGATTTCTGATTACTAGCTATGAAGAAAAGAGACACACTTGGAGGCCTTGCTGCAGAATTTTTAAGGGGATGTATTTCAGTGCATGGGCAGAGAGTCCCTGAGAAGTCTGCTGTGAACATTTCTAGGATTGAATGTCAACAGTTTTGAAAAGTGCAAAGGACATTATTGACACATGCAACAATACTCAAAATAGGTCAGTCTATTTAACAGCCCAAAATGATCATTGGTCCAGGGCTAACCTTGGACAAAGCATATGCTCTCTTCCTTCCACTGTTAGAGTTGCAACTTCATTCTGAAGCGGACAAGTTTATAATGCTTCTTCTACATATAAAGGCTTGTAGTCCATTGTCAGTCTCCGACTTTAAGTAGCCTCTGAACAAAATATTCAAATGAATTCTGAAAATAGAAACTATTATCATCTTGCCATTTAACTAGGGAAAGATTATAAGAAGCTGTAGATTTACCTTTGCTAAATTAAACATATTCACAGTAGGCTTATCTTGCTTTTGCTCACTGGAGAATGGCACATATACTACCCAAAACTGAATTTGTGTTTGCTGTGAGAGAAGAAACAAAAGACAATCCTAAATGTTTCAACAGGATTTTGCTGTGGAATGTCATATGCAAGGCAAGCCTCACACTTTTGCATAAGGGGTGTTGCGTACAGCTACTTCACTGTACTTTGCACTCGAAAGCACAGCTGAAGTGACAGAAGAGTGACCACAGCAACAATATCCAGATAAAACCCCAAAACCTTGCAACTTGCATTTTTTCATCATAATTTTGCCCTTTTATGGATTTAGAAAGACAACAAAACTCAATCTAATGTGAGAATTTTTATTTTCATTTAAAATTTCAAACATTACAAATTATTTTGTTTCTGATTTATAGTATCTAGCCATGCAAATAGGCAGAAGAGTATCTACAGTGTTTAAAAAATGAGGAAAATATTTCAGTTTCATAGGTACTGAAGACATGTATCTGCACCAAGGACAACAGAGTTTGCATTCAAATAAAAAAATAAAAAACATATTTTATAATTAACAAGTTTTTCATATATTTAGCTTTCTTCTTCTTGAAACTTACACCAACACAAGTGAATTTAAGCGTTTTTCTTGGGGACAGCTAGAGTTGTCAAGTTAATCAATTAAAATGTTAATGACTCTCTACTATTTATACCCAAAAGACTACAAATACTTCAGTTAAATCAATATTGCACACTGGTATTCAGGTATTTCATGGTATGTTAGTGGAAAACATAAAAAATTGGACAGCAGCACCACAGCTGCTCAGGCAAGTAAGCCCTGGTCTTATATTGCCTCTGGGAAAATGAATGCTGTCATGACCAGCTTGGACTGAATAAGGTCTAGAACATCCATCCTGCTTGCAGATATAAAGCCACTGTGTAGCTATGCATATTAAATTTAGAACCCCATTTTCTGCATTTACATTCTAGTATCTAATGGTTCTGAAGCTGCTACAAAATCTAAGGCTCTCAATCAACTGAAGTTACTTACAGCACTAGAATTGAAAATATGGTAACTTATCTTTTACATGGGTAGGGGAGGAAGAGAAATTATTTATACAACTCAGGGCCAAGAGTATGACAGCTGCAGCAACCTTTGTATATGTTTCCATCACCATATAATCACAGAAACGTAGAATCATAGAAGGTCCCAGATGACTGAAAGCTGGCAAACATCCCAATTTTTAAGAACAGCAAGAGGAATGACCTTGGTAACTACCCGCCTGTGAGTCTCACCTCAGTGCCTGGCAAAATTATGGAGATTATTCTGTGAGTTATTGAAAAATACCTGAAGGACAACACAGTCATCATTCACAGCCAGCATGGGTTCATGAGGGGAAAGTCCTTCTGATTTCCTTCCATAACAAGATTCTCCACCTCACTGATCAAGGGAAGACAGTTGATGTAATCAACTTTTTGGATTTCAGTGAAGTCTTTAATTCTGTCTTTCACAGTGTCCTGGACAAAATGTCCAGCACTCAGCTGGATAAACACATCATCACAAACACAGCAACTGGCTTACGGGTAGGGCACAAAGGGATACAGTGAATAGGGTGACATCAGGCTGGTGATCTGTTACTAGTGACATTCCACAGGGCTCCATTCCAGGTGCAGTGCTCTTCAATGTCTTCACAGTCAACTTAGATGCAGGATTTCAGGGCATACTAAGCAAGTTTGTCAACTATATTTATCTTGGGAGGTGTCATGGGTGACCTGGGCCTGACACCGGGCACCCATGAATGCCACTCACTCACTCCCCTCTGCAGCTGAACAGAGAGAAAATATAACGAAGGGTTCATGGGTTGAGATAAGGACCAGGAGAGACCCCTCATCAAATACCACCATGGGCAAAACAGGCTCAATTTAGGGATATGAAGTGAATTTATTACTAACAAAATCAGAGGAGGATAATGAGAAGTAAAACAAGCCCTTAAAACCACCTTCCCCCCACCCCTCCCTCCTTCTCAGCTCTGCCTCTTACCCCAGTGGTGCAAGCAGACAGGGAATGGGGGTTGTGATCAGTTCATCTCCTGTGGCTTCTCCTGCTGTTCAGGAAGAGGGGTCATTCCGCTGCTGCACCGTCGGGTCCCTCCCACAGGAGACAGTTCTGCATGAACTTGTCTGACGTGGCTCCATCTCACGAGCAACAGCTCCCTGCAAACTGCTGCAAAGTGAGTCTATCCCACGGGCAGCTGTCCTCCCCAACTGCTGCAGCATGGGTAACTCTTCCATGGGGTGGAGTCCCTCAAGGACAGGCTGTTCCAGCATGGGAGCAGGGCCCCTCTTTCCACGGGTCTCCCATAGGATCACAGCCTCCTCCCAGACATCCACATGCTTTGGCAGGGGCTCCTCCGTGGGCTGCAGATGGATCTCTGCATCTCCATGGACCTCCATGGGCTGCAGGGGCATAGCTGGTCCGCCGTGGTCATCACCCCGACCTGTAGACAAATCTCAGCTCTGGCACCTAGGGCACCTCCTGCCTCTCCTTCTCCACTGACCTTGGTGTCTGTATAGTTTTTCTTCTCATATGTTCTCATCCTGCTCTTTTCTGGCTGGAATTAAAACTGTGCAACAATTTTTTGTTTATCTTTCTTCTTAAATGTGTTATCACAGAGGCATTACCATCATTTCTAACTGGCCCAGCATTGGCCAGCAGCATGCTCATCATTGGAGACACCAGGGACTGGCTCTGCTGAACATGGTGGAAGCTTCTAGCAGCTTCTCATAGCAGCCACCCCTGTAGAACCCCCCAGTACCAAAAATCACTGCAAAACCAATACAGGAGGAAAGAGAGTATTTTGTTTAGACAAGATGGAGAGGCAATATAATGATCTTGAAAGAAATGGCAGATCTGCAACCATTCACTGTAGCTTAAGTGCAATAGGCTTAAAATGACTAAAAATAAGATTTAAATTTCATATCGGGAAAAGCAAAATTAAAGATCTGCTAGAAAGAACAGTTAAACTTTGAATAAAATTTCACCACCTATCTGAACAATCTTCGTACTGGGAAGTGTAATACTAACTTTCAGTAACACCACAAAAATGTTGATGTCTGCTTTGATTCAGCAGGTTTAACATCTATCTTTATAAAACCGTGGTTTTTGTTTAGAAAGATGAGGGGCCTTTGGACTCTACTGGAGAACAGAATAAAAATAGCTGTATTTGGTCTGAATGAAAATCCATGTAGTCACACATCTCTTTTTGGACAGTAGCCAAGGCAGGCTACTGTTTTACAGTTATTACAAGGAGTAATAACAGCGCAAACATATTCCCTGTGAAATCTCTGAGTTTCAAAACGCGGCATATAGACCTTTCAATAAAGTAATCTCTTGAACGAGGTTCATCAAGATTCCTCATAAATGCCATTTACCTTACCTAGAAGCTTTTTGCTGGATTTGGTTTAAGAAAAAGCTGTGGAAGGAATAAAGAATTTGTTTATTAAAAATGAGTACTTCTTTATACAATGCATGATCCAGTCAGCTGTTGAACTGACACTGACTCTTCTGTAAAACACAAACAATGAAATGCTTGGGTGAGAATGTGTACTGTTTCATCTTCTGTCTTTATGGATCAAGTTTTCTGAAGCTAATATGAATGAATTTTTGTTTTTATTAAACAGTGAGGCTTAGGGAAGAAAACTGATAAACAAAGTGCCTATTACCTAGCTTGATATAAACAGGTATCAAATGGAACTCTGGCACAACTTTTGAACTCAGACTACGCTGTATGCCCAACCTGAACTCCGCGGGATGCAACTTCATTCCCTCCCCTTCTGCCCTTTCACTGCTCAGCAGAGACATCAGCACCTCCCATTCTGCTGCTCCTCTTGCCCACTGCCTTCTCTTCAAGCTGAAAAAAGCTGTAGTTCCCTGTCCTTCTCATAGTGTGGTGCTCAAAACAGAGCAGAGTGGGACAAGCCCCTCCCTCACCTGGATGCATGGCAGGACACAGTTGGCCCACTTGGCTGCCAGGGCACTGCTGACTCATGTTCAACTTGCCATTAACTCCAATCCCCATATGTCTTTCTGCAGGGCTGCTCTTCAGCCTCTTGTCCCCCAGTCTGTATGTATTATTATCTCTCACCCCAGTTGGAGAAGCCAGCACTTGCTCTTTATTAAATTTCATATGCCTGGTGATTATCCTGCTCCGTAGTCTACTCAGGTCTCTCTGTAAGGTCTCTCTACCCTTGAGAGAGTCCACAGCTCCTCCTTGATGAGTAGGGACAGCACATTTACTTAATGTACATTTGATTCATATGGCCACATCATTTAGGAAAACATTATCTACTGCATTTTGTGCAAAGCATACTGCCGTAAGCCTACTGCCATCAAAAACGCTTATGTCAAAAACATAAGCTCATACTTTCCCACATTAAGAAAGCAGGAAATAACATGCAAAAGATTTCATTATTTAAGAATCTTCTTTGTATCTCTTATTAAAATCTTAAACTTATCCATCCATCCTGATAATACCTTGAAGAAATCTTGTTTTATCATGTCTTAAAATAAGACTCTTTCAAGATGTAAGCTAAGTAGAGTGCAAGCCACTTGGAAATGATGAGTTATTGTGGACAGAGAAAAATCACACAAAAATCTTGTCAGAGGACACCACTCCACAGAGCTGGATCAATTCTGCAGGGGTTGTTAACAGTTAACAATTTGGAACATCATCATCAGTAGTACCATGAAACAAGACACCCACAGCAAACAGAAGTCTGTTCCAAAACTATGAAGCAGTCCACTCACACTGGATCTTTTGAGACTCAATTCTTTCAGTTGGCTTATGTATTAAAAGATTGTTCCTCTTACTGGCTCTTACTGGTCAACACAAAAAATAAAAATGCTTTCTGCCTTTTCAGTCACCATGGTATCACAGGGTGCATGCTCCATTATCCTATCAATGCACTGAACTAATACATTCAGACTTTATCAGGAACTACATATTCTCGTACAAGCTGTGCCTCAAATTACACTAATGAAGGAAAAAAGTCACAAAGCCCTAAGAAACAGTAACAGACATGTTGTGATAGCTTTAATACTGTAAAAATTGTAGAAGTATCTTTAAACATAATTTTCTTTTCAATCTTTCATTATTTTTCTCCATATTCCATTTTCTGTCTTCAGAAATTCAAGTTATAGAAGAAATCTAGCCTTTCTCCCAGTTTATTTCCCATTAAACTTGGGCTATCTCCTATCTTCAAAGAGCTTTACTTCAGCATATCAGCTCACACTCTTTACTGGCCTATTAATATCTTAGTTCAAATAGGGATAAAATTTTCCATACACAGCTACTCAATTATACATTTCATAATTACTTGTCTTCATCTTTTTAACCTTTTTTTTGTATGCAATTTTACAGTGATAAATAAGCTTGATATAAACTTCAGTTTTGTTTATGCACAGGTCAGTTACTGGCCTCTGTGGTGGCATATTCTTTCCCAAATTTTTGAAAGTATGTTAGAACAGCTCTAAGAACAGCTTTTCAGATGTAGTTGGAAATGGCACTGATGGTGTTGCACCTATCAACAGGGGCTGTATGTAACTCACAGCTGCAATTTCTAATTGTTAAGACCAAGATATACAAAACCATGATTATTTTTTGACTAGTTTTGCGTCTGCAAATGCAATGAGAGCCAATTTAGCTACTGGAATTAGATACAAGCTGAATAAGGCCAAGGAAGTTTGCACCATCAACCACATGGTATCCGACATACCAGAAACCAAAACTGTCCCAGCTTATTACCAGTTGTACGATTGCATTACAGATATTTGTCCTACAAATATATCCTCATAAATTCTGAGGCATGGATGAAACAAGTCTACATAAAATTTTTGGAAAATTTTTGTTGTTTTGGTTTTTTTTTACCCCACCAGAAAATTTGCTTGGATACATAAATAACCTGTTCAATTTTGTTTTTTCTGCAGGAAAACATCAAGGTTTACCTGCAGGACATACAAGAGCTTAAAGATTGTTTGCAGTTCCAGTGATTCTAACTTGCTTAAACAGTTCAAATATCTATGCATAACAAGCCTAACACCTCCTCAGGGTGGCTCAAAGCCTAGAAAGATTCTACAGATTTGAATTCTAGGATGTCAGGAAGACATTCTACACTTATGAAAGCTTTCAATTATGTTTAGTTTAAACACTGATGGTCCCCTTTACATAAGGAAACAACATACTTTGCCTTCTATCATTTACTGTTCTCTCACCCGCAGTCTACAATCCAGCTATTCTTTACCATGTCTCCAGGTTCCTCAAATAAGTATCTGCAAGAATTAGTGCTCTGTTTTCATTTCAGTTTTATCTTTAAATATAGGCAGAAAAAGTTAGGTACAATAGGAAGCAAAATGAAGACTTGCATTTTTTGCAAATACAATGTATTTCCCAAGTCTGTGTGGCACATGGGGAACTGTAGGCGAAAATTACCTTGGGAAGCTGATTTGACCTCATTTGAGTGTTACTAGAGCAAGTAAGAAGGTTTCAATATAACAAATCAGCTGGTAGAGCTAAAGAAAATCTACTGCAGACTCCCTTCCCACCCTGTAACTGTAGAAATGACCTCAAAGAAAAGTACTGCAATTTTGTTCAACCACCAAGAGGGTGAAGAATCAGGAAAAATTACTCCTCTTTCTCTGTAGCCGATAACTTAGGCACTTTCAGGATACATAGCCATCCCCACCCATACTGCTGCAGCAAGTTTATGCCTTCATACTAGGTATCTATGGATATATGAAATTTGCAAAAAAAATACACAGTAGTTCTAAACTAGAATTTGAACATTTTGTCTACATTATCAAGATTATGGTGGAAATTGCAACACATTAAAAGAAGTATATGTTCCAGATCATAAAGACTGTTCTATAATTTTTATGGCACTAGCCAAACAATAAACATAACCGCTGGATGTCAACTACATTCATGTGACTATTACCATACATTTCAGTAACAGCTGCTTCTGATGTCAACGTTTCATTTTAGAGTTACAGAATATTTAGTATTTTCCCAAAGGCTTATCTCTGCTTCCCTGCAGGTCTGAATACTGACATCACATGGATTACACCAGCGACACCCTAAAGTCACTGAACCACATCTGTTCACACAAGTTGAAAATAGGCCTCACAAAAAATTAACTCAACAGTTGCAATCAGCAGTCTCAACAGCAAGAAGATGTTGCAATACCATGTTTTACATAATTATATTAATATCCCAAGTATCCTTAAAATCTATAGTGTTAGAGTATCACACTAAATGCCAGAACACTATAAACGTATTTTATTTTTTCACTGAAATTTCATTGAAATTGTTAATTCCGTTTTTAAAAAGTCTCAACACAGAAGGCAGTAATTTGGCTTTTTATTGGTAAACAATAAATCATCTCCTCAATTAAAATCAAGTTCTAACAATTCTGAGAAGTCCACAGTGGCTATATTTACTTACAATTTAATATCAGAAGAAAAAATAAACATTCCAGATTACTGTAGAAAAAAGTGTATACCACAGTTAATGGCATACAAGATTTGTAACAAGCAAAAAATACCCTGTTTAACAAGTAATCTCCCTTCCAAATAGGTTTTCATCTTAGTGCAGTTAGTACTCTCTCCCCATAGGCTATACATTGAGAACCTCTATATACAAAAAGATACAACAAATTAATACATTACTTATTGCAAGATATTAAGGATGCCATAAAATACACAAATTAAATTGGTTTCGCCCCACTTGCATACCCTCTTGCTTCTTATTTCTCCCATGAAGCAGTCTCCTTCTCTGGTTCTAAGATTAAGTTCTTTCATTGAAAGGCACGTATTTCTCTACAACAGAAGAAACAGATGCATTAATCTGAAATGCCCTGTTTCAAGGCAAATTTAGCCTACATTTTTAAGATCACACGTTATGAAAGAACCCAGAGAGACATGACATTTTATTATTAAATTTGACTGGAAAAACTCGTAGTTACCATATTACCGTGAAGCAAAGTACCATAAATCTTCAAGGCTCCTGAGTTCCTAGTGAAACTTTGGTAAGTCTTGGTAGCACTGCAGTTATGGAATACTATTAAAAAAATTGAGTAAATTCTTCTCCTTGTGCCTTGCAGCACTGAGCAAGTAGTTTCTGTGTGAAGTCATTCAATGAGGATTGTAACCTATTACTGTGATATAACTTCGAAAAACAAAGATGTGCTATTAGTATACTGTACCTCAGTTGGCATGTATGCAAACTTGTATTGCAAGAGACCAAAAGTTAGAATTCCACACTTGGGCATGTAATAGTATGCTATTGAGCAAAATGGCTAAAACCTACTGTTCTGGTAAACTGCCCCACACAGCAGCCGCACACAGGATGATGATGACAGTGGGAGTACACTAAAATTGTGTCTATGTTACAGCTGAGAGCACTGGGGACCTTTCTTCATATAGCTCTGAAAGAAAACAGTAACCCTTGAAAGTAGTAATGTACCTGGACACCAGTATACTAACACTACTATGGAGATTTTTAGGAGACAAGCCAGTTTCTCTGCCCAGTCCTGGAAAGGGTCTAATACAGTTACCAGCTAACCCAGAGCATGCCTATAGGGATTTCTAATACATGCATATGATTTTGTAGAGTATCACCTTAAAAAAAAAGCTTGATTGTTCAATCAAGAAAAATTAAAGCAGACTGGTTGCCACTACAGTCTTTTAACAGGTCACAAAGAAATAAAGACGTATTTTTATACATAAAACAATACTTTTATCTATATACCAAAACTTGACTACTTTGATGTCAATAACAAATGTAAATGGACATACAGACAAGCATTTCCTGTAATTGCATTCAGTTTTTTAGTGCCTTCTGTTGTAAGTTATGAGGGAAAGAAACTTACAAACTAAATAAGCCTGATTGTTGATTCTAAGTAAAACTGCAACTGTTCTTTACTTAACAAAGCACTAAACTCAAAAAACTACCGAAGGCCTCTCTTCCTTGTTCCCAGGCTCCAAGTGATGCCATGGTAATTTTTTGCCTTTTCTTTTATACTCCTTTTACATACCTTTTTATAGCTTTTTGTATTCTTAGTGGTTTTTAGCCTACATTCTTAGACTTACTTTGTTAAGCTAGGAGACTAAACATCTTAGAAGCCTCGTAGTTAGGGACCAGAAAGCCCCAGACCCCAAGGTCCCCTCCAGAACACATTTTGTAAACTAAGAGAACCATCCTGGGGGAAGGTTCCTTGGGGAGGGGGGCTCATTTGAGCCTCTCATTGGGGAATCTTTGATAGATATGCTAATTAGTAAGACCTATAATGTAATACCCATGTGTGTGCATTGCGGTGTTCATTTCGGCGCATTCCACCGGGGTGTGGTGCACCTAAGGATCCTTAAAATAAATACCAAGGTAAAACCTCTTTTTCCCCTCTAACCGTGTTTGATTCTTGATTTTAAGACCAGGAAAAGGCATCGCAAACCTGACTATATATTTCAGCTACCTAAAAAAAACCCCAACCAACCACACCTCTGAATAACTGCAAATGTCAGAACAAAGTGTAATGACATATCCCAAGAATATTTGAGTATCATTTTCATCAAGTTGCTCTCAGCACAAAGTTGTCTTTGCTTACTTAGACATTTTGTACTCCCTTTCATCACTGTGCTTAAGCAGTGACATGAAGACTTATTACTAAGCTTCAGTGAAGATGCAAACAAGTTGAAACAAGGGAAAATAAATTAACTTTAAAAAGTACATTCCCAGTCAAGACTTAAAAAAAAATAAAGTAATTCAAGTAACTCTAGTTTTCAAACTATCCTCCCAGCAATGACATATCTTTGCAAAGTTTGAACAGCATTTTGTCAAGCTGTTCTACAGAGACTTGTGGAGTGAATTCACATTGTTCAGCACTGCTTTCATCCTACACATGAACACTATTTCAAAATAAAAAGTAGCTCTTAAAATTTGAAGAGCTTCTCCCCATAAAAGAGAACACAGGAAGATATCAATATACAAAACCAGAGAAAATTCACAATCTTCACTAAATATAACTGAAGTCCTTGTTTTCTTGAGTTCCCAGTGTCAAAATAAGGACTTCAATAATTTAGGCACATACTCTCAGAGTGATATTGAAACAACAGTTTAGATACTTCTACAATGAAATACTTCAACAAATTTTTTTCCTTCCTCAAACTGAAGTGTTTAGAAAACAGGAAGTAAGAAAACTCAGAAATACACTCTCTGAAAGTTCTTATTGTATAATACTGTTTGTTGATGATGACTAGCTATATTATCATTTTACTTCCCACCAAAAAACATAGTTGACACTCCTGTAAATAAGCATTTATAAAGAAAATCATGTTAACTGGTCATCAAATACCTCAACATATAACAAGTATGCTGAATTACAACAGAAGCTGAAAGATTTAAGGAAGACATTGAGAGAATTTCTGGATATAATGTGACAATTACCTATTACATTTTACATATGCATATATACACTGGAACAAGAGTAGCAAGGCAGGGTAGTGGTAACTGTCACATAATTCTAAAGTACAGAGGAATGCTAAGTGGAGATATTCCAGCCACTTTAATCCAGTGTATGGGTGAGAAAAAAATCAAGAGGGCTTTGACTTAAGAAAAAAAAATTAAATCAGAAAGATTCCCATTAAGGAGACAAAACTGACTGAACCTTTCACTTCAACTTCCACAACTGCATCCAAAGTTCCTCCTGACAAACAGCAGAACATCTGACTTACTACTCCAATATTTTTAATTCATTTGAGACATTATGTATTGCATTATCAAACTGTTTTGCTTGAGATTTGAATCTGGTTTCACATTAAACAGTGTGAATTAATTACTTGCTGTGACTGGAAAAACTCATCTGATCTCTTCCGATACTTCTGAGGTAGCAGTCAAGTAGCCCTCACTATGAACCTATGCCTATGATAATCCCATCAATTTTTTTACTGTATCTTTACATGTGCAATGTGATGGCATTACTCAATGAGGAAAAAACTTTAATGTGAATTGTGTGAATTTAAGTTTAAATTGATTATAATGTTTAAGGCCACTAAGGAAATACAACAAAAGTTACACACAATAACCAGATGCAACGAAATTTTCCTGCATCTACAAAGTTTCAGAGGGTAGCTTAAGAATATGAATCTTTCAGTGCAGCAATACCA
The DNA here is from genome assembly GCA_013398055.1 of Ifrita kowaldi. Classification (NCBI taxonomy): domain Eukaryota; kingdom Metazoa; phylum Chordata; class Aves; order Passeriformes; family Cinclosomatidae; genus Ifrita; species Ifrita kowaldi. The sequence continues at coordinate 20,085 of VZRS01012621.1, forward strand.
AATGTAAAATCTGGTGCAGAATCATCATCAACTAACTGCTGACTATTTTAGCAATAAGAAAGCAGAAGGAAGCAAAGCTGCTTGAAGCAGAACTCATAGGTGAGAATACATAGGAAAAACTGAGGAGCCTCCAAAATGGGGGGAGGGGGGAGAGAGAAAGGTAAAAACTAGTTGTTGCCTTTAACATTAGCTTCAATAATGACACTGTATTTGTAACAAAAATATCCTACCTTCCTCTCCATTTCTCTGGAACTCACATGTTGAAGACAAATGGTGTTTATCTTCTTGCCCACTAAATTCTTGCCCATTTAAATTTCAAGTGATCTTGACATCCCTTCTCCAACTATGCATATGAAACACAGTAGTGAGCTTTCTCAGAGAAACTGCTTATCACCCACACTCCTTCACTTCTATTGCTAGAAGTACATTCAGGTTCTAAATACAAACCTTCGAGGATGGTTGGCATCAAATACTGTTGTATCATCATCATCATCATCTTGTTCTAACGGGGTCAGCTCCATGTTTTCTATGTTCATATCCAGAACTCCGTATCTTCGTGTTTTTCTGTTTCGCCTTCTGAGCCTGAAAGGCATTTTAAAACATTCATGTAAAGTAAATATTTTTCTACTTTCTGATCCAATAACATAAAATACTGCTATATTGATACTTAGTGTAAGTTTTCTAAAATTTATGATAAGTGTACTCACTTAGCTCTATGAAACTCAGAGGTCAGACAATTCCAAGTGTCAACAGTTTACATGAAATGATTAAGGCCGGTAAGAGTGTCATGTGTAGTTTTGTACAGAATTAATGCAGTGAATACAAAAAGCCTATACAGGCACTTAGCATCTAAATATAAGAGCCATGTAAAAATACATGCAAAAGCATACTTCTAACATATTTCTACTGAGAAAAAAACTGCCTTCCTACATATTCTCTGTGTGTTTTATGCATCTGTAAAGAACAGCAGATCAAATCAGGCAGAAACTCAACAAAGCTACAGCAAAGGTGTAACACAAGTCATAGTTGAACATTTTTATTATCGTTTATGAAGTCTTTTATAGATAACAAGTCTAAAAAATTGTTTGTAATTACACTTTAGAATAAGACAGATCTTGTAGCGTCAATGTCTCGTGTGCTTCGCAAAGCATGGAAGGAAGTGGCAGTGACTCACTTCTCAGACTTCTCTCACTTCTCACTTATCACAGACATGCAGACTGTCTGCATCTGTTTTTTTTCACTCTCCACAGCTTTGCTGCGTGGGCTTAGGTCCCATGTGAGTCATCCACAATGAACCATTCCACTTGGCTTTCCAGAACTACTCTTACACCCGTGGAACAAGCCTTGCTCAAATTCCGAAACTCAGACCAGTAGCCACACAGCACCGTGTAAAGGCATCTGTTTACAGAATGCTAAAAGAGTCACTTTCAGTAACTGGCAAACAACAACTACATGAAAGCTACAGGACTTAAAAAAAAAAAAAAAGAAAGAATTTGTGTCTAGGCACCTAATGCTGAAGTCAAAGGCAGTAACAGATCTTTCATTCAGAAACTCCATAATTTACAACTTTACAAACCCAAACTAGGTGCCTACAAAACATGTTTACAACATTCAGGAACTTCAACACAGAATATTTCAGAGCTAATAAAAATTATTAATATATTATGATATTATAGTATGTGCTATCATCTTAGGTATAATACATTATACTATTGGATACTATGCATAGTGACTTCTCTGTCCCACATTTAGACAACATTTTAACTATCTCATAAGAGATATGAAATACAATACTGAGATTCTCAACTTCAGATTCTGTCCTGAACTCTGGTGTACTTAAACAACTTGTTTAAATACCCTTCTTGAAAAAACACACAACAGCATTCAATCTTGGTTTATCTTTTCACCATACTCCAGTGGATAAAATAAATCTCCTTTTGGAATTGAGAAGCAAATGTAACCTTGTTAGAATGGGAAAGAGATAAAGTACATACCCTTCTTCAGAGTTCTCCGATTTCTAATGTTGCAAGCAATAATCAACACAATCATTTCCTCCACTCTCAATTATGATGTGAAAATGCAGCAATTGTTACCCCAAGCATTTAAGTGTTTTAGCACAGAATAAAATACCCAGCTTTTTCATTTAAAGCTAAGGCTAGTACCAAAACCAAAAATTTCACCTTTCAGTTCAAGACAAAGTCCCTTCCATGTTCTTCATTTATTTCATCTGTTTTCTACTCCTCAAAATAGAAAGAAGTTGTACACTTCAAAGCACCAAGTAGAAGAAAATTCTAAAACTTTTAAGATGACAGTGTGATGAAAAATAAGGTTGTTTCTTACATATTGAGCCTTTTGTTTTGTTTTCACTAAAGTAGAAGCTAAGCAATTGCAACTAGGACAAGCATTGTGGATATCCTAGCAGATAAGAAACTATTTTAAACACAATGAAAATACGAAATTAAGAAAAGGTAATACATGATATTCGTACAGTCAATATTTCTGTCAATCTCACCTATACATTTTACCTTTTTCCCTTAATGGGTTAAAATGGAAAATAAGTTGCTACTGTGATTTGAGAGTAACCTAAGACAGTCATAGCAAATGTCTAGACGGTAGATAATGCAAAAAAAAACTTAGCACAAAGCTGGCAGAGATTTCTTGGCTCAAGCAAATCCTGTTGACAAAAGGATAAACTAATCACTTGCAACTCAAACCCTTCTCTATATAGGAAGTAGTTTAAAAACTACAGCGACAAGAGTACTGGAGATATTTATGCAACAGGTATGTATGGTCATAGCTGTGACTCTTCAGGCAGTGTCCTGAGTGTTAACAAAAATTAACTTAAAATCTTTTACTCTGTGACTGACAACTGTTCAGTTGGAAGGAACCTACAACTACTACAGGGTCAACTGCCTGATCAATCCAAAATTTGGGTACTGTCCAAATGCCTCTTAAACACTGACTCCCTTTCTAGGAAGCCTGTTCCAGTCATTTACCACCCTACCAGTAAAAAAATGCTTCTTAATGTCCAGTTTATACCTCTCTTGGTGCAACTTTGAATCATTCCCATGCATCCTATAGCTGGATCTCAGCAAGAAGGGATAAGCATCTCCTTCCTCAAGCGCCTGCTGGGAGCAATGAGGTCACCCCTCAGGCCTCCTCTTCTCCAAAGTAGACAAACCCAGTCTTCAGCCGCTACTCAGAGGGACAGGCCTTCCAACTCTTCCACCAGCTTGTTTGCCCTAGTCCGGTTGTATTCGAGTACCTTAGTATGCTTCTTACTGTACACAGTACTCACAAGAAGGCCATGACAATGCTGAATACAGTTGGACAATCCCCTCTTTTGACTGGCTGTCCTGTGTGAGATGCACCCAAGGCTGAAGTTTGCCCTCTTGGCTGCCATGGCACATGTTGGCTCATGCTGAGCTTGCTGTCAACCAGCACCCCGAGATCCCTCTCTGCATGGCTGCTCTCCTGTCACTTCTCTCCCAAGTAAAACTAGTGTATAGTGTTATCCTGTTCCAGCTGCAAAGCCCAGCATTTGTTCTCATTAAATGTCATGCCACTGGTGATTGCCCAATGCTCCAACCTGTCTAGATCCCTCTGCAAGGCCTCTGGCACCTTGAGGGAGCCAACTGCACCTCCCAGTTTGGTGTCATCAGCAAAGCTGCTAATGGCACATTCAACTCCTGTCTTCAGGTAAGAGTATTGAGCAGAGCTGGCCCTAGAACTGAGCCCTGAGGAGCACCACTGGTGACTGGGTGCCAGCCAGATGCACCCCTCTTCACTACAATCCTATGAGCCCTGTCATTCAGCTGTCTCTTCAACCAGTGCACCACAAACTTGTTCACCCCACAGCTGGAGAGCCTGTCCAGAAGGGTACCATGAAGAACAGCATCAAAAGCCTTACTAAAATTCAGAAACTACACCCACTTCTTCCCTTCATCCACTGTGCAGGTGACCTGGTTGAAAGTTTGCAAAGAGTTTTTATGTCTTATAATGAGATATGTCTTTGTGCTGGTTTAACACAGCCTCATTTTTAGTGGGCAGGAGGAAAGCTGCTCGAAACTTCTATATCCAGCACAAAGCCAATCGCTGAAGGCTCTGATGATGGGCAGGTTACTAACCCAATTAGAGAAGTTGGTAATGCCTCTCTGATGAAATATTTAAGAAAGGAAAACCGCGGGAAGTTCTCTTTCTTCTCCCGAGGGGTGCTGAGGCAGCCACTGGGGGCGATCCCAGCGGGGCTGTCAGGGGCCCATCCCAGCGTGGCCGGGGCCACACGAGGCTGGGGCCACCAGGGCCCTCCCAGCGCAGCCACCGGCGCTCTCCTGAGGCCAGGGCCTTCCCGAGGCCAGGGCCACACAGCCAGGGCTGCCCATGCAGTGCTGGCGGGGACCATGTGGCCAGTGATGAAAACATGGCGAACAATTCCCTGACACGGAGCACAGACGAGATCAACTTTTTCAGCGCAGCGAAGGTCTGTAAGAACTTTTCAATTGAACTTGAAAACAGTAATACCTACAGACAACAATTTTCTTCCGAGTCAGAGAAAAGTGAGGACATGTGAAGAGAACCAACGTGGTGGCACCGAGGTCAGTGAAAAGAAGGAGAGGGAGAAGGTGCTCCAGGTGTCGGAGCTGAAATTTTTCTACAAGCCGTGGTGAGGACTATAATACAACGAACTATTTCCCTGTAATTCATGAGGTGCATGGAGGGATGTAGAGATCCTTGCAGCCCATGAAGAGAAGTGCCCAGGCTAGAGAGAGTGGATGCTGTAAAGCTGTAATATAGTGAGAAACTCAAACAGAGAGAGAGGACCCTTGCTTCCAGAGGTAGAGAACCCTTGCTTCCAAACTGGAGCAACTTATCCTTAAAAGACTAAACCACATGAACTAAAATGACCCACACTGGGCAGTAGTGGGAAGACTGCTTGGCTCATGGGAGGGACTCACGTAACAGCAGGTTAGGCAGGACTGCTATTTTGTGAAAACTGGAACCACATTAGAGAAAGTCACAGAGAACTGTCTCCTGTCGGAAGACACAGAGCCCACAGCATAACAGAAAAAGAACTCCCTTCCTTAAACGAACCGAAGAAAGATTCTTAGAAAGTGAAAGACTGACCAAAACCCCATGGTTTTTTTCCTTGCGCTGTCAGTGGCAAAAAGGGAGGGGGCTGGGAAGAAAATGAGTGTTCTAAAGGTTTATTTTAGTTCTATTACCGTTTTTACTTTTAATTCTGTTAACATTAAATTTTCTTTATACTGTTTAAGTTTTGAACCTGTTTTGCCTTGAAGTGTTTTTCCCCTAATCCTTATCTCAACTCGTGAAGTCTTCATTTTAATTTCCCCTCTGCTATAGCAGAGTAAGTATATGTGATTAAGTTTTTTGGGGTCACTGGCACTTAGCCGGCATCAAACCCTGACAGTCTTCATGCCAAGGAAACCTATTAAAAAAATGGGTCGCTTGCACTTAATCCTTATATTTCTTATACAACCACTGCAAAAACATTTCAGCTAGGAGTTCAAATTTATTTATTTGAACTTTATCTATTCCAAATTTCAGAAGCAAGATGCAGCAGAATTACAGAAAAATGTGACATGTTAAGCTTCCAGTTTACAGCAGCACCTAGAACACAGCACTCCAGTTTCAAAGGTAGAATAGCATCCTACTGCCAAAACCACAATATCAAGAAAAACATCCAGAAAATAATGGCAATAGATGACAATTTTCTTCTCTAGCTCCTGCAATGACAGGCCTTTATTTATTTATTTATTTGGCCTTTCCACAGTACTACTCACATCTCCAAATCCAGCAGGCTGGTGTTACAAGACATACTGACACTGAGAAGTGCCCTCAAGGCTTCTCAAGAGTGATCTGTAAGATGTATTGTCAGAGACTGAAATAGTTCATGCCTCAAACATTGATATAAAGTTTTGCTCATTATAACAAAAACTGTATAAAGAAGCTGCAACCAAAGAAGCCTCCCTGAAGATACCTGCCTGGGCCTATGGACTGTAAGTTAAACCACTAAGATTAGATAAACGGAAAACCCATTCTTTAATCATCTCAGGCCTAGGACAAAACAAACTAGATTGAAGCAGCAGAATGCATCTACAAGAAAGCTGAACACAGCAGAGATTCCTCCCTGGCTGAGTTTGGGCGAGGGGAGACCACAGCCCCCAGAAGCCAGGTTCACACAGACTCCCCCACCCCAAAATGAGGCGGGGGGAGGAGGTTTCAGGTGTAACCTCTAGTAAGAGGCAGTCAACATCCATCCTCCCTTACACAAACTGGCCCAGCTGTGGAATCCCCAACCCCACAGGCCAGATCCACAAGACATCCAGGGGAGAGGCAGCTGAGAGGGTGTCATAATCCATCAAAAACTCCCTGAAGGGGCCCCTAGAGTCATTCCTGAAACCTTGCACCACAGAACTGCAGGTGATGCAACAAACCCAGAGTCTATTGTATGAGACAATGGGAAACTCCACCCCCAGGGAGGTGCCTGGGTTTTCCTACCTAGCCTGAGCGCACATTAACCCATCGGATTCTATGTTTTTTGGGGGGGACCTTCATCACCAAGAAGACCAGCTGGAGAGGATCAGTGGAACATCACTGGGATCCATGGAGTGGTGATATTTTCCTTATTCTGTCCCTGTCACTCTCTTTCTGTCCCCCCCCACCTATTTTTTTTTTCTTTCTATCTCTCTCTCTCATATTTACTATCAAATAAAACCCATTATTGTCAACTATTGTCACTGGCATATGGTCTTGTTTGCACCCCAGTTCGTGGAGAGGCATTTCTAAGAACATTAGTAGCTGGATCATGATGACATGCATGGAACAATAAAAATATCCTCATTTACTTGTACTATATACCTCAGTACATGACATACACAAAACACTGTCTTTCAACTGCCTTTCTAGACTAAATGATGCAGATACTAGACACAATGAGTATATCTAAATGTAATGAAAAGTGCATAGAGAACTTGCTCCATAATTGATGTGCTTTATGCATAATCCCACATTTGGGCCTTGCCTTGAAGAATTCAAGTTAAAGCATGAGAGAGAGAAGTAAAACTGCCATGACAAAAAAAATACAGTGACAAATACTCTACTTAACTGTAAAAGCACATCGAGTTATATGGAGAATAGTTTCCACAAGAAACGTAAAGGCAGCTAAGTGATAGCAAGCTTCGTAAGGGCCCTTTCCTTAAAAAGGCACAAAATAGGTTAATTTTACTGTGAAAGAAAGCATAAAAGAAAGATGTTTACTGACAAAGTCGGGGAGACAAACAACTTTGGTAGTTTAGCGATACAGAAGTTTGCAAACTGGTCAAAAAAAATCACTTAACGTACAAAATTAATTCAGGTGGGCTGACAAATGCCAGCAGTGACAAGTTCACCCGGAGAGCACAGGAGGGAGTCGGGAAGGGCCCAACAACAATGTGCGATTCTCCGTGAGGTGAGCGGAGCCGACCAAGCTCTTCCCCGCCGACAGTGCGGAGGCGGCACCGGGAGCCTCCCAGGGCAGCCGGGCGCTACTTGCCAGCCCCTCAGGAGGCGCGCAGTCGACACGTTCTGCAGCCCCGGCCGCGGAGGTGCTCCCCCCGCGCCCGTACGCCCACTCCCCCTCCTCACCGCACGGTCCGGATCACGAAGTAGACGATGAGGGCGGCGCTGGCCAGCACCAGCACAGACAGGGCACGCTGGGTCATGGGCTGGCCCTGCTCAGGCGGCGCCGACACCTCGGCCAGGCGGCTGCTGCTGCTGCTGCTGCTGCTGCTCCTGCTGCTGCTCCTGCTGCTGCTGCTCCGCGTGGCCGCCCCGCCGGCCGTATCCGTGGGGCGCGGGGAAGCGGTGGCGGCATCCCAGGGGCGCGGGGCTGCAACCTGCCAGCAGCAGGCGGCCTCCAGGAGCACCAGCAACACCAGCAGCGGCCCCGCCAGCAGCCGCGGCAGCGCCGGCGGCCACATCTCCCCGTGCCTCCCGCCCAGCACGACGGCCCCGCAGCGCGGCAGGGCCCCGCCGCCGTCAGTGCGGCCGCCGGAAGCGGAAGCGCTCTCCCCCCATGTCGCTACCCCCCCCGGGTCGCTACCCACCCCCCGTGTCGCTCATCCGCCCGCCGTGTTGCTCCATGTCTTTCGTGGGCACCATCGTTTTTCTGTGGGCGCTCAGTGACACTTGGGCCCGAGTCAGGGGCTACTTCGAATGCAACAAATTTAAGGCGGGGTAGGTTTTTTTAACTAGTCCTCTGTTTTAGCCTCTTTCTATGTAGAAAAGAATGGAAATTTTATAACTGACTAAAATGAAGGCAGAAATATTAAGGAAACTTCCCAGTGTAACTATTTATGAGACTCTCTGACAGCCACCTCCGAACGCCAGAGCTGTCACTGCTGACACCGAAGCCCCCCTTAGCAGCAGCGGCTGCAGTGACACGATGAGTCCTCCTTTGTCTCCCCACACACCCCACTCACACAGTCAGACCGGGCTTCCCACAGGAAAGTCTCAGATGTCTCGTTTATTGACGGCGCAATACCACAGAAAGACCGAGCTGGTCCTCCGATGCTACCGAGCTACCTGCAGCAGATGTATTCCTCAACAGTAAGCAAAATAACGGTTTGGAAAGTTATAGGTTCTGAAAACACTAATTTTTGCTTCAGTTGTGGTCCAGTGGTGGAAAGACCAGGAAGGGGTTGTGTCTGGGCAGACCACAGCCGAAGGTGGTGGAGCAGTCAGTGTGTTGCAAAGCCAGTGAACCTGGAAGGCAGAACCCTGACTTAGTGCTACATAGTGACTCTGCCATAAATGTTATTGCTCTCGTGTCTTATTGTTCCTCAACTAAACGCTGCTCTGATAGCATAATCCTTTAGTTGTTGGAATCCGTTATAAGATTATTTTTATTGGTGCTTTTCTTTTTTTTAGGTGGTTTTTTTTGTTGTTGTTGTTGTTTTTTGTTTGTTTTTTTTTAATTACCGTATACTACAGCAAGGATTTCAGGGGTATAGTGTACCTACAGAATGGGAAATCCACATTGGTGGTGAGTTCTTTGTCATTTGTCACTGTGTTGAAGGGAATGAATAAAATGCCAGAGTAGCAAAGAAGCCTTATTGAAAAATATTTCTGCAGTTGAAGTAACATGGGCAACATCAGATTTTGTTCAGGAGCAGATTCATTATCCCAAAGGCTGTAAACTTAGCAGTGTATCAATCGTATTGGGTCATATAAAATCACATACAGACAATGTAAAGACAGTGATTGGTTAATTTATTAACAAGTTAACAAGTTTAGCGGTTCATTAACTGAGAAAACAGATGCAAGGTCTTGTGTCACACAATGAGTCTTAATTTGTAAAGTGTAAAACCGATTCAAATAGCATGTGAGCCATTAAACTATCACCTGTCTTCCCCTTGAAAAAATGTAGGCCTTTTAATGGGAATAATGTTTCGGATGATTTTGCTAAAGGTGCTGGAGGGATGGAGCATGTGAATAAGCTCCCGTGATAGCTTTTTACTAAGGTTATGACTTTGACAGAACTTCACTGATTCAGATCCTCCCACTGCCAGTATGTATCAACCTCCTTCTATCCTATGAATACCCTTAAGATATATTTTCTCTTGACAAGTCCAAGCAAATTCTTTGCAGCACAGGGACTTATGACAGAGGGAAGTGTTATATTCAAAAGTCAAGGAAGAATATTTCTTAGAACGTCAGTCACTGGTTTTAAATTGTCCTACAGAAATGTCCTTGATGCATGGACCATGTAAAATCTAACAGAGTTGGGTTGCTCATTTAGGGTGATATGATAATGTACTGTGTAGTAAACTGCATATCAGATGCAAAGCATTAGGGGAAAAGAAAAGATGATTGCCCTGGTCAGTAAAAACTGTGGCATGACAGTATTAGTATTTTAAATGCCCTCTTGGCAAAACTGTTGTCCTTAAAACCAAGGGTTCCAGTGCTGTGTGGGGAAAGATGTTTTTTGAAGCGGTTTTTTTTTCCTAAATCTGAAGCTAGTGCTCTTAATAAGTGGCAGATTAAGATAGTCTTTGGGTTTTCAGATAGAAACCAAAAAGGTAGAATAATTTGTGTTCTTTATTTTGAAACAAAAAGAATTACAGAAGTCCTTGAATATTTGTTTGATTGGTTGTTTGCGGGGGGGGGTTGTTTAATCATTGAAATACGTAGATTTGTTCAGTATTCACGTCAGGTATAAATAAACTTCAAGTTCGTATGCAAAAACTGCTTCGAGAGGGCTATAAGATAATTCTTTCAGGAAGTGTTACATAACTTCAAACCTGTGTGTGGAAACTGGCAGTCATTCTTTAATACAACTTGCTGGACACAAGGAGGATTTTCCTCTAGTCTTGTGTAACCAAAAACAGGCAAGTAAGGCTTTTTGTTACACATACTGTTTACATATTTATCGGGTATCCTCACTTGCTGGATGTATATTCGTTGTCCTATTTTGCACAGTCACATCCCTATCAGAAGTCCTTATTTGGTCCTCAGGGGTCTCTTTCAAGGTCTCTGGTGATCTTTGATCCCCAAATTGTGGTGTCTACTGGTTGATCCTTGCTTCTGAGCTAGCACAGTTTGTTTCCGGCAATTTGCAAGGCTGCTTTTATCTTATCTACGCTCCCAGAGCTCAGCCCACATCCCCAGGACTTCTCCAAGGTTGTTTTGCCAGTGTTCTGTTACTTATTAGATCATGGGATGTGGCAATGTATCATTTCCCTTATCAATAATGATATGTGACTATAAAAAAAAAAACAAACTGTGGTTTATAGCACCAATAAATTTACTTAAGGATTTTCAAATTAGTTCTTATTACGTGTTTAAGAAAATGTTTCTTTGGCAAGTTTTCCTGTACAATGGTGTCTTCTGCTATTCCAATGAATGTATTTTTCTTTCATTATTCCCACATTTATCTTCAGGTCTAACAGCTTCCAAGAGAATCTAGGCTGTTTACCTACAGATGAAAGCCAGAAGGGGTCCCAGTTTTTATCATGCATTGTTATAGATGACCTTCTATCATGTTTCCCTGCTTATTTTTTCTTAATTGAATTGATCCAAATCTGTGGTACCCCCATGTTTTGACCCTGTGGACCATTGCAGCCTCTTCTTCTGTCACAGAGAGACACTGTAAACTTCCTAGAGACCCTCTGAAGTAAAATCATGTTGCTATCAAACACTGTCCTCTGCAGTCCTTCGTGCAAATCTTCTGCTCTCTTCCCCAGAAATCACAACTCTGTCTCGACCAAGTGATGAGCAAAAGGACAAAAATGCTCCAGTAGAAGGAGCCACCATGAGTGCCATATATTGATTGTTCTCATGACAACAGTTCGTTTCTTTTCCAGGCTGCTCTGCTGTACACAGAGACTCCCCTGTACAGATGTGCTACTCCTAGCAAAAGCTTTCCACATGATACACGTGCTTGCTGCACCCATGTCCTGTCCCTTCCTGGAAGCCCTGAGTATTCTCTATAAAGATGAGTGGCCTATGGCTGTTTCCTGATGCGGAAAGCATGAATGATGTCTGCTGTTGAAAAGGGTTAGAGGTTGGGGCTTCAAAATAAACAGCACTTCTTACCACTTTGATTACTTCTTTAAACTATACTGTATCCATTTCAGAGATTTACATTTATGACTCTCATTAGATGCCAGAAATTTACTGATAATAGCCACATTTAAGTACTCTCTAGGTTTGCATTACTCCTTGCCATTGAAAGTTACATGTTTACCTGTTTCTGAAACTGATGTTTTGCTTGCTTGTATTCTTTCTTGCAAAAGCATCAAGAATTCAATATGTTTTCTCAGTGGTGAAGTATACTGTCCATGGCTTTAATACACTCCCAGAAGATGATTTTCATGAGATTGGAAACGAAGGGGAGAAAAAGTAAACTAAAAATATATTCTCTGATGTTTTTCTTGTTTGATCAAAAAAGGGCTTGTTCTAAGAAAATAAAAATACAACAGGTATATCAGTTACAGAAATCTATTTTACTTCCTCTGTGAAACTGTGGAGTGGCACCACGATTTTCTGCTTAGAACTTTTTGGACTATTTCCAGAGAATGAATTAAATCTTGAAGACTTAGATTCTCAGTACTATGCGTACAACCAATTTTCATTAAAACACACAAGATTACATGCAACTGTACTTTGAAGATGCATGAAGTAGACTTCATTATCAAATTTTTCTGTAATCATAGAACAGATAGTGGTCTTAAAAGAGTAGTTGGTTTAATACCTAACTGATTTTCAATATAAAAGTGAGTTAGAAATGTTTTCAATTACAACTTGCACTCATGAATCAGGTGGAAAGAAGTGCGGCTTTACAGCTGGACTTTTATCAAACCTTACTCTTTGGTCTTCATTGTTGAATGAAAAAGAGAAATGAAGAGCAGACCATATTGGGATAATCATTGGAAATATGGAGAATGCTTGTTAGCTGATAATACTTAAAATTATTTCTAAATATTTGGAGTTGTCACCTGTCAACAGTGAAATGCAATAGACAGAAAAAAATTGAATCAGTAACATTTTTGTGATAAATAAATGCT
>VZRS01012622.1:0-40787 GCA_013398055.1 Ifrita kowaldi
GGAGATTTGGGGAGGAAGAAAAAATGGTTAAAGGCAGAGGCTAACGCCTAAATCTGCAGGGATTTTGGGTGTCTCACAGGGCTTTCAAAGCCACCCTCAGAGGGAAAGGGGGGAACAGGACAGGACAAATGATGGGGCTCCTGTGGATAGGGCTCAGGCAGGACTGGAGGATGTCCTAGCTTTGGCTCAGGAGGATGGCTCGTTCCATCATCACTTCCAGGAAGGTTTCTTGGCTGCTGGGGACAGGGCCACATGCAGGGGAAAATTAAGATGTGTTTTCAAGACTGAGGTGTTCCAAGTGCAAATCCAGAGTGTCTCCCTGGCACAGCACTTTGCCATAGCTGTAGGAACCTGTTGGGAGACGGAAGGAAACTTTGGAATTGCCTTTGCCACTGGACACAGCTGGGCTGTCTCTCCCAGACACTTTGTGGGGAGGGATGCTGTGGGGCTGGATCACAGCCACAGGAGGATGGCTTGCTGCAGCTGTGGGTGTGGGACTGCCAGGCTCAGGGAGGTGACAACCCCACGCTAACGTGGCTCTGGTGACACCAGTGCTATGACCTGGGCAGGGACACTGTGTCCTCCGGCAAGGACCTGACTGATCTGAGGGCTGGTGGTGAAGACGCAGTGAGCTGAGTGAGGAATAAATTGAGTGTGTACATCACAGGCAGGTCTGGGCTTTATTGATTTTCAATGAAAGGCTGTGTCATGAATTTTTCTTCCCCACTGTATTTGCTGCAAAGTTGCATCTCGTCTCCAAGCATTAACCACTAACTAGAGAGCTCATTTTTCGCCCCCCAGGAGGTGCCCCGGGGGGAGGCAGGTTTGCACGTGGTCTTTTTAAGTGTATGATGGATGCAGCAGCTTTACTAATTCAACACCAGAAGAGAAGGCCGGCATTAGCAGCGGAAAATGTTACGTCCAGCAGTTCAAGTGACTTATTGCTAAGGGAATGCATCTTATTTGATGGGCTGCTCCAGGATCCATCTGGAAATGGTGTCCTGCTGTCCCCAAGAGGGACAGGGCATCATCTGGGTGTTGTCACTGCTTTTGCTGGTTTGCCTTTCCTCTCAATGACAGGAGGACTCTCAAAAAGAGGGAACATATTCTCTATGGCAAAACCCTTTCGGAAGCTCCTGTTGCATCTTGCCTTTAAACTGGTGTTCAGAATTTGGAGCATCTCTTTAATCTTGAAGTCATTGTTTTTAAACATTAAAGAACATTTGGGAATGAGTATAGCATGAAATGTTCTAGGAGACATTTCTCCCTATCTTCATAAACTCTTACAGATCTTTGCTTCCTGATGAATGTGTTGAGGATGTGGAGAAAAGCATTGAAACCAGTTGAGAGATTTAAAAACAGCTAACCAATGTAGAAAGCTGAAGAGGCTTAGGATGAGTTTGTCTGGAAAAGAGGTAATAGAGAGGAGGTGTTTGGCTAGAAAAGAGGTGATGGAGAGATGTTTTACCAGGTTTTGGGTAGCACTGTGCAGTGAGATGTGCAGCAACAGCAGCTTGTGTCCTCACAGGGAGAGGCTGGGAAGCCTTGCAGGATGGGGAATTTGGTTGGAAGTGCCCTGGAAGGGTTAACTCTGGTGCCTGGATGTAACTGGATGCACTGAAGCTGAAGTGGAGCAGTATGCAAATCTATCCACTTTCATAAACTGCTTAATTAGGCGAATGTTAATGAGACGTTAATTACTGTTGTGCCGGCGAATCCCACGGAACGGAGATTATGTTTCTCTTCAAACATCCAGTCTTAATTATAACTTGCGCTTAATTCCACTGTCTTGCTTGGGACGGAGCTGGGTAGGGAGGATGAGCGCCAGCTCCCATGGCTGCCCGCCCGCAGAGCATCTCCCATGCTTGCCCATGCCATGGTGGTGGCTCTGGGAGGGTGGGGATGGAGCCATGGGGGCAGCAAGGGTGACTTGGGGATGGTGGCTGTGAATCCTTCTCTTGCAGCCATCTCTTTGTGCTTGGGTCCAGCCTGGCAGCAAACCCTCCAGTTGCCTGCTATGAGCAGGCCAGGGTGGAAAGTCTCATGTCGCATGCTTTTCCTTTGTGGGCTTGAGAAGCCTTTGTGAAGTCCCTGTTGGTGCCCCGTGTGCTCCAGGGATGCCACTCTGCTCTGGAGGTGCCTGCCCCAGACTGGTCAGACTGGGGTAGGGAAGGTGGGCATCCAGCATGTGATTTGTCTCCTCCTTCCTCACTTCCTGTTTCTACCTGCCTTGGCCTTCCCAGTAGAACTGCAAATGCACTCTGCTGCCTGTGATTTCTAGTTCCTGTATGGGTTTTTATGGCAAATTGCCAGAAGTCTTGTTTTCACAATGCCTGGCACACATGAATATTTTTAAAGTACGGCTTCCACTTGGAGATCAGCAAGAGATCACAGCAGCGATGAGCAGAGAAATGGCATCCCATTTTCAATTTGAACACTTATTATTATTATTATTATTACTATTATTATTATCTTACATGGCTTTCATTAAAGTTTGTGATAATAGAGTGCCTTCAAATGAGGTATTAGCGAGCCATGGAATCTGCATCCTCAGGGATTTTTGGCTGGTTTTCCTCTGTACTTTGCTGGTTTGCTGGAACTTCTGGGCTAACAGCAAGGTTCCCTGGCTCGTTGCTCATTGCTGCCAGCTGGGTGGCAGAGAGGACAGCATCTTAAAGCTGAAACACGAGGTTTGCGCTCCATCAGAGCTTTTTTGGTATCCCTGTGGAAGATTTCTTCCAGTGGCCAGGCTCTTTATCCCCAGGGAGGTGTTTGCCTTGCAACTGCTGGTGGTGGGAGAGCCCATGGGCTGACGGCTCTGCTCCTCCTGGCACGAGCTTCTCGTCTCCAGCAAACAGGATTTTAATCACACACGCACAGTGGCATCTGCCTGCTCAGAGCTTGTCGCCAGAAACCTGCAGCTGGGAGCAGTGACAGTCCTCATGCCAGGCCCTCTCTGATGGCCGGGGGTGTCTGGGGAAGCTTCTCCGGGGTCGGAGTCACTTTGGATTTCCTCTGCAGAAAGCGTGTTGTCCCCTGAGCGATGATTCTCCGCATTGGGTGTTTTCAATTACAAAGGGTGTCAGTTTAGGTTTCGTTTCCTGTGGTTTTTTTCTTTTCTTCCCTCTGTTCTGACTCTGCTGTTTGATTTCCAGACAGGTTTGATATTTCCTCTCCCAGCAAGCCGGCAAGCCCTGGGGACTCTTGTGGGCGGCTCCTTTGATCGCAGGCAATGTCCCTGTGAGAGGGATGGGATGGGCTGGGCTGGAAGACCGGGAGCCGCCAAGATAGGGGCTGCACCCATGGCAGCACCCATGGGGGTGGCACCACCCATGGGGATGGCACCACCAGGGCTCCGGCCAGCTCTGCATGCCTTTTCCAAAATCATCTGAACGTGAATTTTTTAATCTCCTAGAAAGCTTTTTTACCGGAAGAAATGTGTCCAGCAGCCAGGGAGTTTTGCTTTTTTTCTTCTCCTCTGCATTCTGCATCTCTCAGTGTTGAAGCCTCTGTTAATTAATTAAGAATTAATTGATGGCAATTTCTTTAATTTTTAAAAATGGCAGGATCTAGCCACATACCCCCTCGCAGAGCTGCCTGCTGCTCCCTCCTCCCCTCTTGCAAATCTTGAACAAACAGAGCCCTGCTGCACAATCAACAGCTGCGTGGGCAGCAGAGCCAGCTCTTTGCATATGATTCCAACCAAATACAGCATGTTTGGGAAATAAGGGGGACACCAAAGCCAACTCGAGGGGGACCAAGAGAGGTCATTGCCTGTGTTGAGCCCCCACTGCTAAGTTGCCCCCGTGTGTCAGTGGCTCCTGTGCTGCTTTTCAGAGCCCAAAAAATACCACAAGCAGGACCAGGTGCTCCAGCACAGCCCCCCGGGATGCCAGCACCCAGGGTGGGTACCCAAGGGGAGCATCACAGGCACAGAAGCAGGCAGGAGAGGAGAAGCTTTCACTCAGTGTTCTGCCTGCAGCTGCTTGTTGCTTCCAATTGCTGAGTCCAGCACCTGCTGGCTTTAAAATAAAATAAAAAGAGGACAGAGAAGAAAGGGTTTGGTTAAACATCTAAATCAGCCTTCTTGGGCTGGGAGCCGAACTGGGCATGGGGTAAATCCATTCCCACAGCACAGTGTGTCTGTACTGAGTGAGATGTTGAGGGATAAATGACTGTTTCTCATACATTATCATGGCCTGACAGCCTTGAGGCAGACAGAGGCAGTGCAAAGGTGATAAATGAGAACGTTTGAGTTAACAAAGTGTAGTTGTCTCTCATTAGGGGGAAGGGAGTTCTCTTTACCACCAGTCCTTGGATTTGTGCAGTTGGGATTGCTCTTGCCCTTCATTTCGCTTTTTAAAAAATGCCTGATAATTTGTTTCTTATTTACCTTTGCTTGCCAGGTTGATGGTATGATCCATGGGGTGTGTGCTGGATGTGGGGCCCTTTGCTAGTGCTGGGTATGTGCATGGGGATGCTGGTGAGGGACAAAGATGCTCCTGGGCATGTCAAGGCAGGGAGATGTGCAGAAGGGGCTGCTCGGGGCTGTGGGAGCAAATCCTTGCTCCTCCAGGCAAGGGAGGGGGAAGAAGGGTCTCCCCGGCAATCAGCCAGAGCCAAGAAAGCAGGTCTTCAGCAGGAACCTGCAATATTAAATAGTCTTGTAATGAAAAATACATCTGCTGTTGAGCTGCCTCGCAGCTCGAGATGCAGGCGGGCTTTTTGGTTCCGCAATAGTTGCTGCAGGATCTTTTATTTTACAATATTTGAAACAAAACTGGAATCTATTTTTAATCTGTTCCCTTTCCCCCTTTCAGTCTTCTCTTGTGACTCAACCATCATGCTAACCCTGCCAAAGCTCAGTCAGGGTGTAGGAGAGGCCAAGGGCCAGGTTGTGTGCCCATCTTAGAGCAGGAAGACAACCCATCCCTGCATGATCCCTCTGCCCAGTGACTCTGGCTGAGGCTGTCCTGCTCAGGGCTGCTTTGCAAAGACAGACAGAGGTTTGCCTGGCTGCCATTTAATAGCTCTACCTTTTCAGGGAGGGGGAATTTTGTTTTTACTGCCAGATTTGGGGCAGACCAGGCAGGATCTCCTCAGCCTGGATTTCAGATTGTCTTATGGCAATCCTGCCCGGAGGCAGAGGTAAAGGCTGGGTCACAACAGTTTGCTCTTTGCTAATGCTTTTCAGGCTGGGATTTCTTAGCAATTCCCAGAGAAACCAGCCATTGCAAAGCCCATCCTGCTGGCGAGGAGGAGAAGGGGCTGGGGAGGTGGGCTGAGGTCCTGTGCAGGGTATTTGCTGACCAATACCTGCTGATGGTACATTTTAGCATCCCTAGGTGGAGTTTGTGTGTTTGGGCAGTGTCTGGCCCTACCAGTGCCATGGGCAGCCCCCAGGAGCTGCTTTGCCTTTCCTGCCACCCACTGCCTTGCAGCCACAGGAGCCCCATTTATCTAGAGCAATGAGCGACTTTAGAAAAATAACAATAAAGAAAAGGTATGTGAGAAACATCTGTGAAATAATAACAAGATCCTGAGGATGGAGCCACTTTCATCTGGGAGCTCTTTGCGAACTGCGGGTTGTTCCTGTCCCTTGTTATTGAGGGAGCTGGGCAGTGATGCCCGCTCAGATCTTTCTTTCCTTTCAAGATCTCCCATGGCATCCCACAGGCTGGCAAGCCTGGGCCTTGCCAGCACATCCCTCCTGCTGCCTGCTGCTGAACTGGTTTTTAATCCCTCTAATCAGCCCCACATCCAAGCCCAGTGGCAGTGGGAGAGCTGGGTTCATCCGGGGCTGTCGTGCCTCCCTGCCATCTTACATCTCGAGTGAGGAATGTGGCAGGGCTGGGAGCTATGGAGCATGGAAACCCCATGTCTGGCCTAGCTTTGTAAGGCTGAGCTGCCAGGTTTGCAGCCAGTCTCCTGCCAGCCAGAGTAGATGCTGCTTTACACTTGTGCCAGGTCTGGTCCAGACCCTTGGGGAGCACTCAAGCAGTGCAAGTGCTGGCAGGCACCGTGTACCTTTCTAGCTGGCTGGAAAATGTCCATCAAAACTTCATTTCCTGGGAAAAATCTGGTTTGGCCAAGCTAAAACACTTGTGGGACTCTGTGTTGAAACCTGTGGAAGCTTTTGATGCTCCCACATTGGTGCAGAGGAGTGTGGACTCTCAGGGCTGGGCTAGAGAGAGCTGCCCCATGAACAGCCCTGTGAGCAGCCCCAGAGCAGAGTAAAATATAAAAGGACCCCACTGGCAGGTGCTGGGTAGCAGGAAGGAGAATGGGGGGCTCAGGATTAGACGTGGAAGGCCCAGTGCCAGCCACGCCTTGGGCAGAGCTGGTGTTTCCACATGAAGCCCGCATTGCTCTGCCCTACTCTGCTGCCTGCCTGGCTGTTAATGTGTGGTTATTTGCACATGGCTTGAAGGGCTTT
The DNA here is from genome assembly GCA_013398055.1 of Ifrita kowaldi. NCBI lineage: Eukaryota > Metazoa > Chordata > Aves > Passeriformes > Cinclosomatidae > Ifrita > Ifrita kowaldi. The sequence goes on from VZRS01012622.1 coordinate 6,437, forward strand.
CAGTGTGGTCCCTAGTTGGACTTTTCCTATAATAAAATAATTTGCTGCTCTGCAAAGAGGCGCTTCTGCAAGCAAGGATTAAGGTGTATTTCAGTGTTTGCCTCTTGGTCTGTGGCATGCAGGGATGTGTAGGTAAAAGGTGCTGCGTCTGATTTTGAGGCTCAGTAGTTGAAATGCTTCATGTTGAGCTCAAGAGAGGAGGGATTTCTGTAGATTGCTGGAGCTAAAAAGTGGAGTTGTGGAGAAGGAACTGTGTCAGGCCCAGGTTACATCCATAACGTGGGCTGGGGGTCTTGCAGGCTTGTTGTCACCTTGGAAATGAAAGGAGTGGTGCTCTTCTGAGCCTCCAAGAGCATGTTTGGACACCAGTGAAACATCCATAATGTGATTTCAGGTGAGGATACACACATTTCTGCTGCGGTACACGAGAGCAGGATGCGGCCCAGGGCCTCCGGTGGGGATGCAGGAGGCCAGAAGCAGAGTGCTTTAAGACTAATGAAGACACCCTAGAAGATGATTAGCTTTGCAAGCAGCATTCCTGTGTGCTGGAAACAGGGGCATGATGAAGTTCACACTAAGCCTTTGGAGACCTCTGGAGCAGGAGTGGATCCGCGTGTCACAGTGCTGTTACTGGAGAGGGTGGCTTCACTGCCTATCATCTGGCTGTGCTGACTTAGCTCCATGGACCATCGCCAAACACAAAGCATCTTCTCCTTGGCCATTGCCAACCCACCTACTTGGAGTGGGTGATGATTTGTTTGTTCCTCAGCTCAGCTGGAAAAAATGAGTGTCCTCGTGGGAGGCTGGGAAAAGAGAGCATTGCAGGGTGGCATCTCCTGAGGAAAGAAGCAGATTGCTGGGCTTGGGTGTTCAGCTGGAGCAATGTTCAGTGTCCCACTGCCATCTCAGGGTGGTCCTGTTGGGCTCCTGCAGACTGTGTTGGGCTAGGGCAGCACTGTCAGGTTTGGTCAACTCATCCCCTCCAAGGTCCCGAGGGAGTTGCACACAGTGGCAGAGCCCCCCATCTTCACTCTTGGGGGATGTGGGGGTGCTCTTGCTTGGCCTGAACCTGCCCAGAGCAGCCAGGCTCTCCTCAGTGTGCTGCCACTTCCCCCAGGCTCAGCCCAACTCGGCTTTCCCGGTGCTGGTGTGGTACAGGATGAGGCGTAGTTCTCTTCTTGGCTTCTGACGCTCTCAAGGCGAGGAGTGCTTGTCATGCTCCTGATTGGGATGGGAAGCATCCTTTGGACTTGGCACTGTATCCGTGCATCCCTGCAGAGCTGTGCTGCTCGGGGGGTGGCTCCCCAGGGCTCCAACAGCAGCCGTGCTGGCAATTCCTGTGGCTGCCAGCCTTCCTGCTGCTGCTGATCCAGCCGTGGATTCCCCTTGGTGCCGCCACTAACATAAATCCCCAAGTCCCTTTTGTGTCAGACACAGACATGCAGTGGTTGCTTTGCAATGAATTAGGTTTTAGGGGCTTTTTAAAGAAAAAAGCTGGAAAGCATGCCTTTGGCCCCAGAACCTGCCCAAAGAACAGGAGCAGAAAGGAGGGGGAAGGTGCTGTGCAGGGAGAGAGGAGATATCAAATGGAGACAAGGGGTGTGGGAGGGATAGACTGCCGGGGCTGCCTCCCCTAGCAGTGAGCATCCCTCCCCCTGTGCCGGCAGCCCCACCAGTGCCAAGGCTGAGAGGAGATTTGCATTTAGGGGTGCGAGGCTGCTGCAGCTGCCAGCTGCCCCACTGCCTCTCCCTGGCAGGAAAGCTGTGGAGCAACTGCAATTCTGATCCCCTGGGGACCTGTGAGGGCAGCATCACTCCAGGTCAAAGCTTAAATCCATTACAGAGAAGCACTTGGGGGAAAGCCCTGGACGCGAGGCACATGGATGCTGATGCATTAAAACCATTTCCTGTGGAGATCTTCCACAAGGCAAGCAGGGAGAAGGGTCGGGCACAAACCCGTCCCCGGAATTGCTCCGGCACTAATGGCTTGCCCAGCAAGCCGGGGGCATCCTGGTCACCAGTCTGGTGCTGGCTGGAGAAAAAAAGCCTTCAGCCCTCAGCCTGCAGCCCTTCTGAGGCCAGAGGTGGCTGAGACCCTTCCCTTCACTGTGCCCCTGGGTCCCGTGGGGCCAAGCTGCTGCTCCGCCGGCAGGTTTTCAAGCCTGAGGTGGTTTTTCCAGCCCTTTCAGTTTCAGCCATGAGTGTTGCACAAGTCAAAAAAAATCCCTTTAGAGTGTTCCCTGTCAGCTCTGACCACAAATGGTATCTGGGTCCCTGGAAGGTCGCGTTTTCTTGCTGCGCTCCGATGCCCAGCTGGGACGGCTGCCTGCACACGAGGTACAGGCAGGTGCAGGCAGGCGTGCTGTGCCACTTTCTTTCTAGGTGTTGCCTAAGAACTGAGAGGATGCAGAGAGCCTTAGAAAACTTCCTAGATTAGTAGCCCTTTCCCAGAACGGGTTCTGGAGTTGAAGCAATCAGCCATTCTGATTTGCTTTGAAAAACATGTATTTTCAGTCTTCATGTATTTTTCCCTTCCCTTCCATCTTGCATCCCCACACACTTCCTTTCATTCCCCTCCTTCCTCCTCCTTTTCATGAGCTATTTTCAAATGCCAGGAAGGGCGAGATCGGAGGGGAGGAGGAGTAACTGAAAGAAAAAAAAGGGTGGTAAAATTATTTCACACATTTATGGGGGGGGAAAAAAAAAAGAGAAGGTGTGGGTGTGGGGAAAGAGAACAGCTCCAGTTCCCAGAAGACAAAAAGCAACTTCATTCATTTCCCGATGTAATTTTGTCAGGTAGGAAGGCTTGGTTACATTTCTGCAGGCCTACAGTTCCCAGAAATGGTCCAAGTTGTCCCTCCTGCTGTGTTGCCCTGACCTGACACAGGTTTGGTACTGGGGCTTTGGTACTGGGAAACTGGGGTAGGAGGATGCCAAGTGGAGGGGGGGAAGGGAGGATGAGCTTCTGGAAAACATGGCTTTGATTAAGCCAAATTTGTCCCTGGAAGGGTAGGGGAGATGTTGCAAATATCACCAGCTTCACAGGAAGCATTTTTTCACACAAGGACAGTATGTTGGATGATTTCCCATGTTTAATAAATAGGATTAAATCCAGCAACAACAGCTTTTGCTGGGAACTAGGAGTTCAGGTTGTGATAAACTTTTTAGATGGCAAAATCTCCTTATGCTCAATTGTTTTTTCATCTCACTGGTAAAACTGGAAATAACTGTTTTGGCTTGTCCAACTATCCTGAAACGTGATTTGTTTGTCTTACTGGCCCTCTGACTCACAGTCACTGAAAAACGGAAGTAACCCAAATCCTCAAGGAAGCTTTTGTGAGTATCTCACTGCTGAGATGCTGAAGGTGATGCTGGAGGACTGATGCTCTGCATGTCCCACACTGAAGTTCTGTCCCCTTCATGCCGTGGAGCTTTGGGGAAGGCCCTGGACAGGAGGAATTTGGAGATCCAGCAGCAGGCATTAGCCTGCCCATCTCCCCATGGGTGAGCCCAGGATCTTGGAGCAGGCTGGCATTTCACACCTTGGCGAGGGTGACATTTTCTTTGCAGCTTTTCCATGTTTGGAAGATGGCATTTCACCCCTAGAGGAAGCTGGTATTTATAAGGCAGGGCACTGGCATTTCATTCATTGTTACCATCCAGTGATTCAGACAAGGTCTCTTAGCCAGAAAGGTCAGCTGGGTCTCTGCTGTTCTTTGCTGCTTTTCTTTCTTTTTCCTTTTTATTTTTCCCCTAAGGGGAAGAGGGAAAAACAAAGCTCAGTCACATGCCAGAACTGCTGACTGCCATTTTTCTTGCCTTGAAAATTAAGGTTTGCTAAGCTACATAAAAGCTAGGACTTTCCAAAGTCCATCTTGGAAGGGTGTCTTTGGAAAGGTCCTTATTTTGCTTTGAGTTCCAAAGGTGCAACCCAGAGCCTGGTGCTGGGGCGATGTGGGTGGGTGGCAGCAGCGTTTGCCTCAGTGCTGTGCCAGTGCTCACCATTGCCCCAGCTATCCTGCATCATCCTCTTTCTTGGAGCTGAAGCCCATGTGAGCCTAAAACTGCATCTTTTCTGGGCAAACACCAGGTTTTGTCCCCAGGGTTCTGGAGCAGGATGGGAAAATCAAGTGCAGGTCCCCTCTGTGACTATGGGGCTCTTATTGGACTGGGGCAATCTCGACACTGCCAGGGTCTTGGAAACATAAATAAAATCAATAAGAAGCTGTTAAATTGTGCCTGAACCTCGCAAGGAACAGCGTGGGGAGTGCTGGCTGCAGAGATGTATCTGCTGCCACTCCGCGGGCTGTGGCACATTCATTAAGCATCTTTAAGATGGATACACCCCCCAGTTCACCTCCTGCAAAAGCCTGGGAATTTATTTCCTCCTGAACCGTGCCATCAATCAATGGTGACAGCACCGCCTCGGCACCGCGTGGCTCAGCCGTGGAACAGCCAGAGAGGCATCGGGCTGGCTGCCCTGCCACACTGGGAGGGGGCTGCCTCGGACCCTCACGCCTTCGCTATGAAGAGGGGGATCCCATTCCCTTGCTCTCTGCACAGCCACTGGGGGAAAGGCTGTCTCACACCACAAATGCATTCGTGCACCTTTTCTGTGCTGTTCAGGACCCTGCTACGTCGTGCTGGTCTGCAGCCTGTCCCTGCTTCTCTTGGCCATCCAGCACTGCCTGCATCCATCTCTAATCCCCATGGGCCGATGACTTGGAGAAGAGTTGACGGTCCCACCTCTTCTCTCCCCTCTGTGCGTCTCCCTGTGATCCTGGCCCCTTCCTTGGCATCCTGGCTCCGCTCCCAGCCCTGCATTCGGTGCTTGCTGGGTGGATGCTGGGAGCTCCCAGGGCCCTGCACTGTGCATATAAATGTGAGAGCCTGAAATCTTGGCAGAAGAATTTTGCTGTGCCTGATTTGATGCTTGTAGCTTTTATCGGAGCAGCCAGACAGGAGCAGGACAAATCCAGCGATCCGGGGCAGTATGGGGGATGCCGACTGATGTCTGAGCTGCTTTGCTTCCCCTCCCTTCTCCGCCTGCTCTGCTAGTGGTGCTCTGGACTGGAAAGATGTGATAGGTCCACTTAGCAGGAGGAAAGACCAGCTGGAGGGGGCTGAGTGACTCTCCTGCCCTGCACCCAGCACCCTCTGTCCAGCCCTACCTGGACCCTGTGGCCGCCCCTTTCCTTCCTGGCGCTGACATTTCACCCTCCAGTGCTTTCAGCTGTCAGCCAAGCTGCACATTACTTCAATTTATGCAGAGGCCTCAGTTTTACTTCTTCCTGCAATTTCTTCTGATGCTTTTAATTTTTCCCCCCTATCAGCTGGGAACCTACAGATTATCCCGTAAGAGCAGAATAAAGGCTTGTCAACCTTTCTTACGTGCTCCTTGAGATGAAAATAACTTCCTGAACCCCTTATAATGCTTTATTTTCTGCCACTTCTGCTACTCTTGAGTATAATTTGACTGACTAAAGAATCTTGAAGCTAAAGGGAAAAAAAAGATAAAGTAGACTAATAATAATAATGGTAAAAACTGCTCCCGAGGCTGATAAGGACCTGGGGATTCACACACCGGCATTGCCTGCCAGGGCAGGTGTGAGCCTGGCTTTTGTTCCCCAGCTCCATAAGCCAGTGCTGGGAGTGGGGACAGCCGGTCTCTGCAAAAATGGGATGTTTTTCAAGAGAAGAAAGGTATTGTGTCCCCTGTGATATGGAAATGAGCAGGGAGGTAAGGGCAGGGAGAGAGGATTTCTGATGGTAATGAGGTTTTACACTGGCTTTCTTGCCTTGCCTCCATCCCTCCCTTTCAGCTGTAGGATGGGGTTTCAAAGGCTGTTGTATTCTTTTCCTTGGATTATTTGTCATGTTTTTTTTTAACCTTGCCTGTTGTGGTTTTTAAAGATAAAAGGTGGGAGCCGAAATGAAGGAGAATTTTCCTTCCCCTTCATTGGAAGGGCTGGGAGAGGCTGCAGGAGTTATGGTTACTGATGTAAGGATGCTGGGAGCTCTCATAGGCAGGTTAGATGGGCTTGGGAATGCATTTCCTCTTCCAGCCCGTCCCACAGCCTCAGCATAGCTGGACAGGGATGTGACTTGCTGGCTGGAGCAAAGGCTGGAGCAAAGGCTGGTGCCAAACCTGAGACCACGGTGGCTGTGCCATCCCCAAGCACCATGTCACAACTCTGTAGCACTGGTGGAAACCAGCTCCTCCACAGTTGTATTCAACTTGGATGTTGCTTGTGGCACCTCCTTTGGAGAAACAGCCTCTCTTTCCCTTGACATAGCTGAAGGCTGAGTATTTCTCTTGCTCCTAACTCAGCTGCTGCAATATTCCTTGTGACTGTCCAGCAGTTGGGCCTTGTTTTAGTCCAAGTCTGCCTAGATTCCAGCCTCCAGCCACTAACTCTGATCCAGCATTCATCTGCTGCCTTGAGAAATGCTCTGTATTCCAAAGCTCTTCCTCATGTAGGAAGCTGCGCCTCTTGATGGAAGGGACTGGACACAAACTTCCTGTGCAAACAGTCTTCTGGTGGAACACTAAGTTTTGGGCCGAGTTTAATTTGTTGTGTAAAACATGGGCTCTTTGCTGAAAAGGTGAACTTTTTCATCTGCAAAGCCAGTGCTGTGAGCCCATGGATGTAGCTCCCAGGGGAACAAGGTGGGGAGCAGACAGCTCGGGTCAAGGGGAACGAGGGGGCGTGGAGGAATCTGAAGCTGTTCCTGGGCAGTGGCAGGGTTGCTTTTGGCTCTGTTGCCACTGAATTCCTGCATGGCCAGCAGTGAAGTAAGAGCCTCGGCAGGGAGGGCAGCTGGGCTGAGCTCTGCTGTCAGTGCTTTTCATTTGTTGTTGATCTGAAGAACTTCACTGGACCTCCCAGGGGAGCTGCCTGCCCCTCCTGCCTTGCAGGGAAGGACCACTGAAATGTGGCTGCTTGCAGAAAGTGCTGATTCAAACAAGCTCTGCCAGGCTGCTGCGGGTCAGGAGGGCTCCCAGGTCAAATCCACTCTTAGGGCAGGAGCTGCAAGCAAAGATGCCTCATGGTGAGCTGTGCTGGTGTTTATTCTGGAGCTCCCTTTCTAGCCGAAGCCCTTGAGCTGTGCTGGTGTCACTCCCCCCCTGCCCAGCAGACATTGCTGCTCAGCTGTTTGGTTTTATCCCTTCCTAATTTTACAAGAAGTGACAGCAAATCTATCCCCTATGCACAGGACTGTGTGGGGTGTTTAAACAATCATTTGCATCCAGATGTGGTGATGGCTTTGGGGTATCTCCTGGCAATGTGGGTTGGTGCTGGTTATATTATGCTGTAAAAGTTAATGTTCAATCCACAAGATATTCACTGATATTCAATCCACAAGAGCCGGAGAGCATTTGGCCATGAGCTGTGCTGTGTGGGGCAATCCTATCGCCTGTGGGTGCCTGGGGTGTCAGGGGTGTCTCCTATCAGACCTTCCTGCAGATACTGTCATTGAAGGGCTCCCAAGCACAGCCAAGGGTACCTACACAGCTTGTCTCCACATCCAAAAAGACCATTAGCCTGGGAGGAGGAGGAGGAAGGGGAGCAAGGGGACATGGCAGAGGAAGATAAGGCCGTGGAGCAGAGGATTTGTGGGAAGTTAATGGGCGTTGAATTGGCATTATGCCCCAGTAAGTTCTCATTTCCCTGGCTCTGTGCTGGCTCATCCCCACCCCAGAGCAGGGAGGGAGCAGGATGCACCCACAGCTGAGGGCTGTGCCCCAGCACACCATGGCCGGGGAGTGCAGGGAGCCAGGGTTTGTGGCCCTGGGACTTTGGGCACATAGCAGGTGGCAAAAGGGATAAAGCAGAGGAAAATGAGGTTGCTTCACTGCTGCCCCGTGGGTGATGCTGAGGGAGATGCTCCATTTTAAATCAAACCCAGATCAAAGTGGAGATGGCTCCTCTGCTGCTTGGGGATGTATAAGGCTGTGTCTGAGCTCATAACGTAAGGGCAGCTTTTACTACTCAAAGCCATCTCCTTGCTCTGCTTCACTCCTCAGTGCTTTCACAACAACCCAGTATTTGCTCTGCTTCATATTCCGTTGGCTTGGAAGAGCTGGAGGGAGATTGCCATGGCTTCCCCCGTGGGCAGGAGTGGTGGCGGGGCTCAGCCTCTGCCTGCTTTGAACTGGGAAGGATGCTGGCTCTGTAGGAGAGTTATTTTTGAGGCTTCCTTAGCTTCTAGCACTGGGGCAGGGTATTCCTCCCATTAGCTCAGCGTGCATCCCCAGGGCAAGTCTCTGATGAGGAGCCAAGGTGCAGCAGAGCTGGGGGTTGGCAGCACAGTCCAGCCCCGTGGGAAGCACTGCAACTTCCCTCTCCGTGGGGCAGAGAGAGGCCATCGCCTCAGCCAAAGTAAAAGGGCTCTGGTGTTGTTATTAGCTCTCCGGCTCAGGGGTAACAGCTCTTCTCCTGTGCCTCCTGAGCACTCTCAGAAGCAGCACCATGACCGCTTAAGTCTATCCCTGTGTCCCCTGTGTCCTCAGCGTGCCACCCTGGGGAGGGCTCAGCAGTCCAGGAGCATGACAGCAGCGCTTGGCGTAGGGTCAGGAGCATCCTTGATGGGGCACACTGAGTTTGGGAGCCACTGGTGAAGGGTCAGCCCTGGGGATGTGCTTTGGCCCCGGCATCCACATTTGCCCTCCTTCATGTACCCCACAGAGCTCAGAGCTGCCTGGGAGAGGTCTGAGAGCAGCAAGGGGATGTGGTGGGATGGTCACCTGCAGGCCAGACCCTGCTTGGTCCAGAGCTTTCTGCAAGACTTTTTCCCTGCTCGCATTCCCTTGCTCAGGCCTGGATGGATGAAATGGACTTTACAGCCCCAAATCCCTTAATCTCCAGTATACTTAGCAGTATTAGCCAGACTACAGAAGTCATATACACAGTAATTGCACTCAGTGGAGGACACTCTCACAATTTCATGCTGGAAGGAAACGTGTTATTCATTTTCCCCTGTCTCCCACCCAGCTATGCAGAAATACATTGGAGTCACGATAGGGATACGTTAAACATGCAGAGAAATGTCATAGCTGAAATACAACCTGCTCTCCTGGCAATTAACCCAGGCAGCCTTGCAGAAGATGTGCAGAGTGAAATCTGCTCAAAGTGGGGCCTAAAGCTTCAGCAGATCTTAGGTACTAATGCTAAGCAAGTTATGCTAAGCAATTAATATCCTTTACTTCTTTACAGCCCTCCCTTTGTTTTTATTAAGCATCCCTGCTAATACATTTAGCAAAGCTCGCAAAGCCTTTCAAAAAGCATGATCAGCTTCCATAATCTTATATACAGAATGATCACAAGCACCAGACCAAATAGACTCAAAGCTAGTACGATTACCACTGGGTGGAGCAGGTGGTTATAAATTCCTGTGGCTGCAGGTGACCACTCCAGGAGAGTTTCCCACCAGTGGTGTTCTCCATCTCTTTTTCCTCTTTTGAACACACACTGCATTTCATCCACATTATGGTGGACAGTGATTATAGTTTTTTTTCCATCAATTCATATATGTTTTAATACTTGATGTAAGTCATCATGTTGTGATAATTTCCTTACCAGCATTAAGATTAATTCCAGTTGAAGTAGGTAACAAGTCTTTAACTAGCGTATAATTAGACTGTAACAACTGGCGGGACGTAACAGGAGCTGTATAATTAAAATCATACCCTATAATTCCACTAAAGTTACGAATGCAAATATGCGAATGATTACTTGTATCTACAATAATATCACCTACTAATATAAAACCACAAAGAGTCCTTAAGAAAACATATCCTTTTCCAATATATAAAAGTGCAGTTGCAGGGATTTCATCGGCATGTGTTTCAAAATGACAAACATTTTGCTCAGTGTCAAGACACGTCTTGGGGTTTAAGGTCTCTCTTTTACAGTTGAGTCCTCGTTGTTCCCATGTACTGTTGGCCACGTGTCCACTTCGTGGTACCCATACTTTATGTTCTGCGGGAAAGAGGATGATTGTATCGTGATTTAGTGCAACAACTGGATATATGCTGTATACTGAAGCATTATATTATTAAGACAGAAACTGTGACCTTATTGTTAATGGGGTCATAATTGGCCAAATACCACCAGGATTAAAATTCTCTTTCAGTTCTGTTGTCCCAAGCTACTTTTCAAACATCTGTGGGTAAGGTGCCTTCTTTGCCTACCCTCGTAAGTGCTGCCACTGTGGACTGCATCTGCATTTGAGTGTGGATACAGCTAAGAGCTGGTGAAAGATTGCCCTGGACCATTCCAAGTGCCTCTACAATCAGCTGGTGGTCTCTCTCATTAATTTTCTCCCACAGAGGCAATATATCAGATAAGAGCCATTGATTAGTCCCCAATGCTAATAGAGAGGATCGCAATGGGTGTTCTAATTTGCTTAAATCACTTGTTGTTGCACTTAGTTTATTTAGGAGCACTTCAACATCTATACCATTAAGGACTCCCAATCCTGTCCCCGTAATACCAGTTGCATCCCTCTTTGTTTGCTTTGAAGGGAGATGAGCAGAGAAAGGGTAATCAGTCCTGGGTCAACACTTCACAAGTGATGTTAATTGTACACTATTACTTCTTAAACTATTATCTGTCATCATGCAACAACTGGTATTAAGTGTTGAGCCTGTTGAGCAGCTCATATTGTCAAGGCAATGAGACCTGTCCTTCTGCTTACCTCTGCCCAGGCTAAATGATAAACCTCATCTGATGGACACCAGAAAGCAAGAGTCGTCCTGTCAGGTGTTTCAGGAATTGGGAACCCTGTTCCTGTATAATCTAGGGAAACTATCTTCCATTTGGATTTGTTAACTTTCCACTAATCCGGATCATCCATCATTTTTATCCTTAGCTATGCTGTACCAGTAACAGAGTCAATAATACCAAGAGTAGTGAGATGTCCCATTCATTCTTAGCTGATGTGAGTGTTTTTCCAGGAGTCAGTCATTTGTCAGCTGGCTGGCTAGTTACCACCTGCTTGATGGGAGAATGGTGTGTCCATCTTTCTTTTCCTAAACTTTTAACAGCAAAATAGGAACCTAGTAAGATGGTATATGGTGCTTCCCACTTAGGTTCCAGTTTGTATTTTCATGAGAACATGTTAATTAAAATGTCATCTCCAGGTCGTATATCATGGACATGTATTTCCAGAGGTGTAGGCTGATACCATTGAGCATACTTATGTTATTTTCAAACCCTTCCTGCATATATATGATGTATTGTGTCAACCATTCATCAAATGAGACCAGTAGGTGTCTTAACTGCGTATTACCTTCTTTAATAAGGCCCTGTGTCAACCCTTCTTGTTGGAAAGGCTTCTACCCAGCCTGGTAACTGATGTATTATCACTAAGAAGTGTGTTCATTGCTGCTACATCAGCCAAGGCATTTCCTTCCCTAATTTCTGTAGTGGCCTTGGTATGTGGCTGGACAATATATTACAGCAATTTCTTTGGGTAGCTGGGGCTGATTCCAGCACTTCTGTATTTCTTCTCCACTTGATACTTTTTTCCCCAATGATGTGAAAAATCCTCGTTCATTCCATAGCTTTGCCATTGTGTGGCATACCCTGAGAGCATACCGAGAGTTTTTTGGCTCGTTTCCCTTTTCTCAGTTGTTCTGTACACGTCAGGGCTACCAGTTCACCCTGTCCTTGCTGGGAGTGTGCCGTGGCTACACTAAGCAATTAATACCCTTTATTTCTTCACAAGGTGAGGAGCCAGTCCCTCATCTTTACAGCTGGGTGTTTGTATGTCCCACGCCTGGTGCTGCTCCTGTTTGCAGAGCCGATAACTGATGGCAGAGAAGACTTTACTGTCTGAGGAATACTTACGCAAACAAGCACAGTGGCTTAATAGGGAACACCCGGAGAAATCTCCAAAGAAAGCGTCGTAAATTCCCCTACCCGTGGATTTATAGGGAGATTTTTCACAGATATTTATGGTTTCCCAGGTGCGTTGTTGTGACTCCTTAGCACAGATTTGCATGGCGTGCTCCAGGAGCTGATGAGAGGGGAACGTTGATGGGGCAGCCCTGTGTTTGTACCAGGATGGGAGTGGGAAATGGCTCCTTAATCCCTTGGTGAATTCCACCTGTATGCGGCAGCTCAGAGCTCTGCCAGCACCAGCTGAGCACCTGGAGAGGCTAGTGAATGGGGCTGGCTGGATTTTGGTGGCCCTGATCAGTTTAGATGGTCCTGGTGCAATGCAAGTGTGGGTCACCTGCCACAGCCCTGTCTGAGCGTGCTGCCGCATCCACCCCTGCAGGGCTGGGCCACACCAACACTCTCCTGTTGCTGTCCACAGCCAACCCATTGAACCACATCTCTTTTTCTTCTCTTTTCCAGGTTCCTTGCCTCACCAGCAGGTCCTTGTAGGATTTCAGCTCTGGTAAGTGCAGTTGTGTTTTCTCCTTGCTGAGTCCATGCCAGCTGCGAAAGCGTCACGTGGGGTTGGAAGGGCAGTGGGGCTGGGCACCACCACTGTGCCCCAGTCAGGTGGAAGAGCCTGAGTGTGCCTCTGTTAAGGAGCCAGTTCCTGCTGTACTTCACCCCAGAATTATTTCCCCTCTGTGTGAAAATACGCTGAGATATGTCTATCAGTGCCCTTCCACAGTCCATGAAGGGAAATGGTGTGGGCATCTTTAATCCTTCCTGGGTGAACTTTGTTGGGTGGGAACTGAAAACTTTGGTGATTGGCATGATGATTGTAATAAAAGCTGGGAGCTATCTGCCACTGGGTGGGACTCAGGGGACCTTTGGAACAATAAGAAGGTGAACTGATGGGTGGAAGGAGAGCACAACCTGCCTAGAGACCTCTGCAGAGGAGCCAGGCTTAGAGGAGCATTTAGGACCTGGAAGAAATGTGAATGTCAGAAGCTGCAGTCCTGGCTGCAAGCTAGTGTTGTCACCTGCAGCCTTTCTAGGAATGTGCTCCTCTCAGGCCACCCGCTCTGCCACCAGCCACCTGGCTGACTCTCCTGGGGAATCAGTGGGTAGAAGGATAACATTTCTGGGCTTTCTCAGGCTCGAGTCCCCATGCCATTCAGTGTTTGATGTTTTCACACTTCTAAAGGCTCCATGGGTTTTCTAACCTTACCTTTAACCCAGCAGAAAGAATCCTGGTTCTGTGCTGGGATAAATTAGCAGGAGTGTCTCACAATCAGTGTGGCTACCATGTATTCTGTCATCTTCACCTTTGTCCTCTTGACATGCTCTCTTTAAAAAGTACGCATTTATCGAAAAAAGCAGCCTCTTTGGTTGATGCTATCTGTTGGTTTGATAATTAAGTCCCATGGAAGGCATTGACATCAGCCATGTGCTCAAGGATTTGTCACCGATGTCCCAGGTTGCATGGCTCCATTGAACTTGAGGGGTTTTCTTTTCTTTAGCTGCAAATTGTTCAGTACTTGGGGCCTAAAATTATTGAAGGGAGCGTTGTTATGGTGATCTCAGGGTTTTGGGGTGTTGCTGGCGTGACCTTGCTCCGAGACAGAGCTGTTCTGCAACGGGGACACCACTGTCTGGGGCATATCTAACCATGGTAGAGGGCAAACGAAGGTTGTGGATCCTGGTGTCTAGGGAACTGCCCTGATGTCCTCTCCTTGTGCATCCATCTCCCTGGAGGGCATCGGGCATGGTGTGAGCTTACCCCAAAAGCTATTCCTCACTCCAAAACTGTGCAGAAACTCTCGATCCATGATGCTTTGCTCATGACCTTGGCAGCCTCATCTGGGAGCAGCTCAGGCCCTTGGGAGAGCTGTGCTGTGTTGAGGAAGCAGCACTGCCACATTCCAGCACGTGGAGAAACTCCAGCCAATAGGTGGATGAGCCAATCAAGTGATTTTTCTGTGTCAGGGCTGCGTTGCATTGGGAAGTGAACATACAGCTCTGTCTTCCCAGACGATTCCTGCAGGAGCAGCTCTGGCCACGCTCCTTCTGGCAGCAAAAAGCAAATGTCTGTAGCTGCAGAGTGGGGACAGGCAAGACAGGACCCTCTGGTCCTCGAAAAAGGGGAGACAGTGGAAAATGGCCTGGAGGAGGGGGCAGTGGGGGAGAAGTGGCCATGGTGGTAGAATTGCCTCTCCCAACGCAACCTAATCAGCTCACGGCTTCTTCTCCCCAATCCTCTTACACCCCTGCTGTTGCACATCTCTCCCCAGACACAGCCATGTGTGTTAGCAGAGATAAAAGCTCTCTTCCCACGCGGGCTCTTTTCCCCCAGCATGCTTAATCATGAGCCAACGTGGCAAACAGCCTTCCTGAGAGATGCCCCGGGCTTGGCTCCTCACTCTCCCTCCCTGCCTCCTGCCTTTTGCCTCGGCTCCCGCTCTGCCCCGCACCCCGGGGCTCCCCGCACGCCCCTGCAGCCTGCGCAGCCATCACGTGCCCCTGATAAATGAGCTTCATCTGCACCCAAAATTAATCACATTGTCATGCTGGCAGAGGATGAGGCAGCTGCGCCGAAATGCCTGAATCCCTGGCTAATTTATCACAGGGGCTGGATGCAGAGCTGCTCTGCAGCTCCTGCCGCATGGGGACATGCTCCGGAGAGGCAGATGGTGACAAGGAACTGTGAGGCCTGGGAGCGAATGCTCAGGAGGGCACATTCTTCTCCTCCTCAGAGCTCAGCCACTGATTTTCAACCAGGAGAACCTGGTGGGAGACTGCTTGTGCCCAGGAGGGCCGATGCTGCTGGTGACAGCCCAGCTCCTCCGAGCCACCTTGGACCTGGGAGCTGATGTGTCCTCCTGCGCTGGAGCATGCTCAGGAGCCCGGAGCAGAAGACTAATGAGGGAAATGAATGTGAGGGAATTATTCCAGAATTTCCAAAGCCATGGTCTTTGTGGATGGTGGAAGCAGGAAGCACCCAGCCAGGATGATGTGTCTTGTTCACTTCATTGGTCCAGTTTTGCTCATCAGAAGCAAAGTGTTGACTGGCTGCGCCTGTGCTGCCTGTGATGGGCTGGGATCAGCACGGAGAACCAGCTCCAGGGCCAGGGGCTACCAGCTGGGCCAGTTCCTGGTACAGGACATCTGGGATGGGGGCCAGTTGTGATGTTTGCTCCTGGTGTTGTGCATCTTTCTGGGATCGACATCATCCTGCTTGCTTTTTGGTTGCCAGCTGCTCCTCTCCATTTCAGTGTGGGCTTGCTGGGCAGACTCACTTCTCCTAAGTCCATCCCTAGGACAGACATGCGTTTCTCCAGTATATTCACTCTCGCTTGTCTTGTGGTAATTAATTACTAATTCCAGACCAGACTCAGCTCTGGAGTGCTCGTTAACTAATTGGATGCCTTCCAGCAAATCCCAGCAGTCCCTACGCGATGGGAAAGTCATGCATTCCTTGTCTGCTTCCTGATTGCTTTGTCCCCCCGGTAGTCGATGGGAGCACCTTGGAAGAGATCCGCTGGGGCTGCTCTCCTGGAACTAGCAGGGGGCTGCTGACAACACAGCAGGTGCTTCCTTGGGGGTGCATAATAATGGACAGCAGAGCAGAGCAACACATACATGCCCCATACAGAGACGGGGGGCATCCTTCGCTGTGCTCCCAGCTGCTGGGAGAGGCTGGAAACCTGCTCTGCCCACTGGTCTCTGAGGAGGGTTTCACTCTGACTCTATTTGCAGATATTGTCGGATGTGGGGTTTTTCCTCATGGCCTGGCAGAAGTGCTGGAGAACTGTTGTCCTTTGCAGTCTGAAGCTCTGCGTTGCTCACGCTTTGCTGTCATGGGGAGAACCGGTCCCATGTTTTTAGAGAAAAGAGGCTTTTATCAATAAAATTGAGCTGCTGGTGCTCCCAGCAGCTTGCCCAGACAAAATAGTGAATGGCTTTTGTTAAAACTTTAAATCTTAACCTACAAGGGCATGGACTCCCTCAGATCAGCTGTAAGCTGGAGTTCAGATACACATGGTGTTTTGAAGAGGAACAAAGGGTGTTTTGGTCTCCTGTGCCTGTGAGGGCCTCATGGGGTCTCTGGCCACTGGGCACCAGCAGTAATGGGCAGCTGAGCAAGAGAGAGTGGAAAGCTCAGTCTGAGCATCTCTGAGCCTCCTGCTCAGACCCTGCAGCCTGCTGGGCTGACCCAGGAGCTTTCCTCCCTCCTCACGGGCATGCTTCAGAGTGGATTTCGGGGCTGGGCTGTGCTTGTGACTGTGTTTCCAAGCACTTTGGAGAGGCAGATGTGTGCATGACTGTGAGCAGGAGACATGTCTGACCTGATGTTCATCCTTATTTCAACGCCACCAGGGCCTTTGGGGGATGATGCAGCCTTCAGTCAGCACAGAGGAAGAATTACAGTCCTCTTGGCTCAGTTGCACGTTCAGAGTGAGCCACTGCCGAGGCAAGGGCTCCCATGGGTGCCACCCCTAACCCTGGTGCATGGTGATCGGTCCCAGTGGTCAGCATTGCTCAGTCTTGTTGAGGCTGCCTGCTTCACCAGCCTGCTTTTTTTTTTTTTTTTAATATGCTCTTATTTTTTTAAGTCAGGGCTACAGCTGAGGTTTTATAGGTGCCCTTTTGCGAAAACATGACTGGCTTGTGCCCGCTATTGAGTGGAGAGGCCAGGGAGGAGCCAGGGAGCAGCTGAGATGTGACGTGGGGAATTGGAGATGTGTGGTGACACCAGTGCAAGAATTGATCACACAACCTGGGAAATAACAGCTTGGGTTTCCAGAGTGTGTGTTGAGAGGGTGGAAGGCAGTGCTCCTCGGGAGCCTGGCGGCAGAGGACGTCGATGCTGGGAGACTCCAAAGGATGCCTTTGCTTGGGTTGTGTGAGGAGGAGCACTGAGGGTCAGTCCCAGGTCTCACAGAGGTGGCTGGGCTACTGCTGGTGCTGGGACAGGGCAGGACCTCCTGCCAGAGTCAGGCCTGGGCAGCTGCTGCTGGCTCTGCTCAGCATTTCCCATCCCCTGGGCTGGGAGGGAGCCCAAACACTGCTCCAGGAACAGCAGAGAGAGGCATCCCCAGGAGCACATGGGATGCTCCATGATGCTGAGCCACCTTGGCAGAGGGAAACACTCGTCTGCCCAAAGAAAAGGCTTTTCCAGACTCTGTTAGGGCTTGGGGAAAGCCTGTTGTGGCTGTTTTGAAGCATTTTGTGGTTGGAGGTGCCCAAGTCTTTTAAGACTCAACAGTTCAGTTTCTGAAAGGACGTGTTCCCTAGAAATTCAAAGTAATTGACCCTGTGGATCCCTGTGTACAAGCAGTCAGGGCAACACTTAAGGACTTGTCATGGCAGGGCTGACACCAGCCTGCTTTTTAGGTGCAAATAACTGTGCCACAAATTACATCAGACCTCACTATCCATTAACAATCCTCTGTTCTCTGCTCCTCTGATCTTTCTTCAACAAACTGGAAGTGTTTCTTTGGGTCTAGTCCAGCCCCAGGGTAGTAAATTGGACATCTCATGTCCCTCTGTCTCTTTTAGAATCCATATGGATGTAATGGATTTAGTTGCATCTTGCCTTTTCCTCTGTCCAGGCACAAATAATGGTATTTCGCCCTGGCACCCAGTGGTGCAAAGCCCCCTCACCCACATTTTGGAGAGGGCTGTGCTGTGAATCCCCACCTGTGCTCCTCTGAGCTCAGCCTTTGGGGGTTGGGCATGGTTTGAGAGGGGTTTGGCAAGGTTTGTGTTTCCTTGAACCACTGCGCTTTTGGACAGAGCTGGAAGCACCAGCCTCCCTGTCACACTCCGAAGCCAGCTCCAGGGAGCTGAAATAACCTGGTGTGACTGTGCAGAGCCTGATTTCTAGTCCCTGTAATTAAACACCCAACTGTTGAGATCTTTTATATGTATTCAGACTGAGACCTGGCAGGCTTAGGTAGCAGGGAGCTCGCCTCGGTGACCAGGAAGATCCGTTGTGCTCTTAAAGCAAACTCCGTCATACCTCAGACAGGATGGGCAGGGATGTGAGCACGCCAGAGATGCTTTCATGGGCTGAGCTGATGAGATTGGGTGGGAAACTTTGCTGTGTTACTGCGGGTATCCAGGCCATGGGCAAGGGAGTGGGAGCTTCCGTAGAGATGGGGTCTCCAGACACCACAAGGAGTACCCAGAGCCCCCTAAGGCACATACGGGCTACATTTTGTGCTGAGGTCTTGAAGGGAGAAGAGAGCTCAGCATCTGGAGATTTTCCAGGCAGTGCCTGAGCTGAGCTTAAGGATAACCGCCTCATCCCACTGGAGCTGGCAGAAGATGGCTGCTCCCCTAAATTCCAGATTTGTCCATCACTAGCGATAATGCACCGAGAAATAAATGTCATTTACAAAATTTATGGGAGAGCTGCTTTGCTAGTCTCCTTTTTTAAGGTTATACTAAAAATTAAACCACATTTCCCCCAAGGGGGAGCGGCAGGCTGTCACCGTAACAAATGTCCCGGTGTATCACGGAGCGGCACACATGGGTGGGCACACAGCGTATGCAGGCATCCAGAGGCAGGGCGGCGCAAGCGGCGCCGCTCACGTGGCTGCTTAGCTGAGGAAAATCGTTATTTTTGTACTTACACTTTATATGGCAATTTCCTGGCCGCGTAAAAAAANNAGAAAACGAAAAAAGAAAAACATCAGCGAGTTACACAAGCTCAAAACCGAGTTCCCAGTATAAAATCTGGCGCGTGACTTCTTTCTGCAGTGGGAGCGCAGACTCCTCGCGGGTGCGGGCACACATGGCACGGCCTCCCGCTCCCGCTCAGGATGGGATCCCGGAGCCCCATGGCGTAGGCACCATCAGCTCGCAGGAGGTGTTTCTTTAAGGTTAAGCAGGGGACCAGTGTGGCTTTGAGAACTGTTTTCCCTCCCTGCCCCGAGCGGTGGGGCGGCAGTTCGAGGTCCGCCTCCCCCCGGCCGCTCCCTTGCCGCGTGTCTGGACGGGGCGCTCCGGTTGGGGGATGTTCATCAGCGCTGGCAGCGGAGCTAATGCGATTAAGGGCTTTTCTCACCCTCCGCTCAGTGCTCATTAACATTTCCCTGCTAAGGCGTTTAGAAGCGTCGCCTCATCTCGCCGCAGCTTTGGTTTGTGACGAGGAGAGCGGGCTGGCGTGTAGGGGGGAAGGCTCCCCGACCCTGTGGGTTCTGTCCGGACAGCGACAGGGCCACACAGGGAGGGGGTGTGGCGGGGAGAGCCGCTGCAATGCCCTGCAATGCCACCAACTCCAAGGCTTCCAGCAAGGAGTCCTATTTCTGCGGGGGATTGGGAGCTGGGGAAGGCAGATGTCCTGGTTGAGGGAGGGTGACGCTGCCTGCCTGGTAGCCTGCGAACGGAGACCTACAAACAGCTTCTCTGTGGTGTCACAACCCCGTCCTCTGTGCAGGCAGGGAGAGAACCCAGTTTTGGAAGCCTCCTTCCCAGATCTCACAATCGAGAACCGGGAGAGATATTTTTATTTGGTCTTACAAGTAGGTCTTGAGACATCTCTAAGTGGGTGCTTCATAGTCTGCGTAGAAATAAAACCCTCCCATGCGCCACACAAAGCCCTTCACAGCAGCAAGCCCGAGGCTCTGCCCTGTGCTCTCCTTTAGCTCCATGTCCCTGGCCAGCTCTCCTGGGGCACCTGGAGCACGCTGACATGAATTCTGACCCCTGCCCAGCGAAGTTTGATGCAGAAGATGCTTCTAGACTTTCTGTGGTGGGTCCCAGATGTCTTTTTAGTCACCTGAAATGTGTCAGTCTGTGTTGAACCGAAGAAGAAAAGTGTGTTTGATGATTTTTTTCCCCTGAATATTTTAATTCTTCCATCAAGAAAACCTGAATCTCCCATGGAAATTGTGTTTCCTGTTTGAAAACAGGTTGTTAACACGCCACTCAGCACTACAGAAGGCTGCTTTTCCAGAGGCTAATACCTGAAGATTGACTGATTTCAATATCTAGCACGCTATATCCTCTGATTCAGCCTTTTCTGTGCATCACTGGGGCTTTTGTGCTTTTCCTTTCTCCGATGTGGATCCTCTGGTGCCTTGCAAGACCCAGGCTCCTGCTGCAGCCTGGCTCAGCTGAGCTCAGGAAGACCTCCCCACTCTGTCTGCCTGCCTATTTCCATGAAACCTCCAGGAATTTAATAACTTTGAGATTTTCAGCTGTCACTCACACACTGTTGAATTTGACTGCTGAGTCGGAGAGTAATTAGGGGAGACAGACAACACGTGGAGCACGTGATGGCACAAGACTTGTTTGCTTAAGGAAACCATGCCAACAAAAAAAAAGAAAAAAAGATCTAAAAATACCTCTTTTCAATTTTTTTGCCTTGTTCTACCTGCAGACTGACAGCTCTTGACTGGCAGTAAGGGAACGTGGGCTGCCCTGGACTGGTGACACCCAGCACTGGGTGCTGTGTGGGCAGGATGGGTGTTCTTGTCCCTGCAGTCCCTGGGGACGTGGGGCTGAGAACTCAGCATGGTGACCTTGGTCCCTTTGAGATGACACTGGGTGTGAATGAAAGACATGACACGAGCATCTCCAGCAGTGTTGTGCTATTTCAGGGCAGACCCATCAACTCAGAACCATCTTTTATAAAGAAAGGAGATTTTAATTAAAAACACAAATTGTTGACAGTCTATTACACTGCACATTCTGCCAAATAGTGGAGCATCCTTTAAAATATCTGTTAAAATACTGAATGGTGCTGCCATTAAGGGACTTCGGCTGGTTGCTGAAGGTGTTTCCTTCAGCCCTAGGTCTGTGTCCTGCTCCAGGACACCTTGGTGGTGCAGGAGGTCTTGGCTGAAGCAGCCAACATCGGGTTTGGAGGTGATGCTTGATTGCTTTGTGTAGCCTGTGTGCCCCATCTTCCCTTTGGAAGGGGGATATCAGCATTAGGAGCAAAGGGCGGGCAGGGTTGTGCCAAGAGAGCTACTGAGCCTATTACTGTGTTGGGAGGAATGGGAGATGCTGCCTAAGGCTTGTCGTGGAGCCTCATGCTGCAGGCAGAAGCAGGCAGGAGGAGAAGGACGAGGGCTGCTGCTGAAGGCCGCAGTTCCTGGTCGAATCACTGCCCTCCAGGGTCTGGCTTTATGTCTGGGATGCTCAGAGAAACCCAGACCCACACAGCTGCCTGCCCATGCCAGCTTTTATTCCCCTTACCCGCTCCTCTGTCTCGGTGCTGGCGGGCAGCCCAGTGCCAGGCTTTTTATGCTTTTCTTTTTGTCTTTTTCAATGAGAATAAATCTTTTATCTGTTGACTGTGAGACTGTGCTGCAAACAGAGTCATACAGATCTTGTGGGTTTTTTATAGCCACCTCCATCTTCCAGGTTGATGGTTTGCAGCTTGGTCAGTGCCCAGAGTTGGCACTGCTGGCTGGGATGGAGCTTAACCCTGACTGCGCCATGCTGGAGACCGGGATGCAGGGATGGAGACCTGCCCAGCCACCCCCATGGCATGATGTTGTCTCTTCTCGCCTTGTTTTGAGTGTAAGAGGAAAGGGGAAGCATGTGGCTGGAAGGAGGCAGAGACTGAGCAAGGAAAACCAGTTCATTTTGCTTAATTATGACTGACTGTGACAGCCCGCATCTTTAGTTTGAAAAGTATCTGTGAGGTACGGGCTGCTTCTCTCAAACAGGATAATTATGTTAATTAAAATGCTTTCTTTATGGCAGTTCTGATTAATAAAAACAGTTCCAGTGCTCTCTTTAAACACGCTAACCTTCTGTTGTGCAGGAAAACTGGCTTTTCTCAGCAATTTATGACTTTTAAAACAGATTAGAGCAGGACAGCCTGCTGGTTTCACACAGTAACGCTTCCTCCCCGGGGGAGAGCGAGGCAGCCCACCAGCACAGTGCCCTGCTCGTGGGGAACAGACGGAGCAGAGCACTCGGGCAGCGACGCCGGAGCAGGCAGCAACATGTGCCCGTGTGGGAGCTAGGGATGGGAGGCGTCAGAGAGCTCTGCGAGAGTGCCAGGGAATAAAAATACCACTTATTTCTCTAATTGCTGTTTATTTCCTCTGCAAAGTATTGGGATAATTAACAAGCTCCCAATTAAGAAAAAATTGTGTGTAGAGGAAAAAACAGGTATGGGTGCCAAGAGAGCTGGGTTTGTGCCAGAACGTGGCGAGGGGCAGGGGTGGTGGTTGGTCCCTCTTGCTGACCACATGTGGGATGGGGCCCTTTGGGGACTCCAGCACTCTGGAGGATGTGGTGATTTCCCAGTTCGTCACCAGAGACCTTTCCCAAGGTGAAGGTTGTGCTTCCAGAGGTTTGGAAGGTTAGGAACTCATGTGACCACTGGTGCGGCTGCCTCATGTTTTGTCCTTTGGCTAGTTTGCTGGTCCTTGAAGGTGATTACTTCCTGCGTGTGGAGGTTCAAGGCCCCTGAGCACAGTCTGGTGTGGGTTTGGAGAGGGGCTGAGCATCCATCACCCTCCTGAGAAGCAATGGCAAATCGGGAGGGCTTGGTATCTCTGCAGGTAGCTCTGAAAATACAATCAACAGGCAGCCCAGTGTTCATAAGGAGGCACCATTTGCTGTTCATAAGGAGGATGGGTTTGCTGCACACTTGTCCCCAAATGCCAGTCCCCAGCGAGATGAACATTCCCACTGTGGCAAGGAGGCTTTGTGTCCTCCCGACCCTCTTTTCCTTTTTCCACATCTTCCCCCTGGCTTGCCATCCCTGCTGGCAGATGGTGCTTTAGGCTGGGCCAGATGCTGGAGCAACACGTGAAGCGGTTCTTAGTTCCCACTTCCCAGGCCCAGCAAGGGACACAGGGGTAGTGACTTCCCCATGCCCAGGAAGGGACCAGCACCTCCAGCAGCCCATCCTCAGGTTTGGGGAGTGCTGCTGAGCCCTCTGCTTCAGCAGATGCTTTGGGAAGGGTGACACCATCCTTCTGCCCTGCAGGTAGCTGGCCAGAGGAGTTTGGGTCTGTTCTGCCCTGCTCCTCTAGGAGTGGAGGAAAGTGAGTGCTTGTCCCTGACTTGGTGAAATGCTGCATGTGACTAACAGCCCTTGCCCGAAGAGGTGACAGCATTAGTTTGCCATCCAGCTCTGACTCCTGATGTAGAGCTGGGTGACTTCACTGGGTTTGCTCGACCTGGTGAACTGCTGGCAGGCAGCCCCACTCCCCCCTCTCTTGCCACGTTTGAAGTATTTTGGGAAGGATTGGTGTGGGAGAAGAGGAGTAAAAAACCCCCTAGAGGCTCTAGCATATCAAGTGCAGGCCAGGGGAGGGTGGTGAGGGGCTGTGGGGTGAGGTTCCTGCACACATCCAGCAAGGCAGCTCTGCCCTCTGGTGTGTTTGCAGCCCACAGATCTTGGTGAGCAGTGCAGTCATTCAGGGAAGCTATCCAGAGCTTCCCTGCAGGTTATGCCCCCAACTTGGGGGGCCACAGCCACCCCAGCATGGCTCCAGCCCCCTGGCACAGCCCTTTCCTTTCCCTGCAGGCTCAGCTGGGGCTGGCTCCGCTCCGCTCCTCTCCTCGCTGCCCCGTTTACCTCTGCTATATTTACATGTCTATTTTATGATTTCAATTTTTAATGCTTCTGCTCTTTGAAGATGCTTAATGCTTTGGAGTGGAACATTTTCTTCTGAGTCCTGAGTGCCAACTGAGGACAGACCAATAAATCAACTAATAACTGGAACCTCATTTTCTGCTCCCATGGCTGTGAGTTAACCCTCCTTGTGCCTCCAAGGCTCTCCTGGTGCTTCCCATCTCCCTGGATGCTTCCCATCTCTCCTCTCACAGGAAAGCTGCCTGTGCCAGCTATGAACACCCTTAGGCTGGGCAAGGTCAGGCCATGCTGGGCTGTATCTTAAACGGTGGTTTCCGGGTATATCTCAAGTGATGGTTTCCAGCTGCCACCTTCTTTCTCTTTCTGTCACCACTGGTCCCAATGCCTCATTGGGTCAGCAGAGCTGGAGATTAGGAAGGCAGCCTGTAGAGAGTGGGGAGCATGGTGGGTGAGTCTGGCAAGTTACCCAGTGAGACCTAGGCTGTTCCAAAGTTCCTCAGGATGCAACAGCCCAGTGCCATCTTTGTGGCTTTGTGATGCCGCAAAATCCAGGACCTCTAACTGTGCTCTGCAGGAATGACATCTGGAGAAAGCCAGTTCCGTGCTGCTTGCACAGGGAACTCTTGCTCTGCTGACAACTTGTGGCAGAACTGGAGGAACCCCTCAGGAAGGCATCCCATCTCCCTTTCACTGGCAGCTGGAGCTGATGAATCCCCAGCGCCGGAGAACGTGCTCTGCACTACGAGTCTAACAGAAAGTGGCAGATCTTAGGTAAATCTTCTTTCCAGCTATTCAGCCTAGCCCCCAAGGGCTGAGGACTTTCCACACTGCTGCCTTCATTAGTCCAACTCTATTTCCTGTTCTCATTCATCTCAATAACATCTAGCCCTTTGAAGAAGCACCTGCTTTTACCCAATCCTGCAGTGAGGTCTGCAGGGTACTTGCAGGGCATCTGTGCTTCTCCTCTGCACGTCCACACCTGCAGGCTTGAGGATTCAGGTGCTAGTTCTGCTCTCAAGATACCTTCCCTGGAACAGGCTGCTGGCCTTACCTTGCTCTAATACTTTATTGCCTGTTGAATTATGAAAGCGCTGCTTGCGTCACCTGGCAGATGGCCACAGAGCTGCCTCTCAGCTGCTCTTTAACTTCTGACTCCAAGGTGTTGCATGCATTAGCCTTGTCTGCTCTGCATCTGGAGCCAGGCCGTGTCTGTGGGCTGTGCTAACACGGGGTGCCCAGGGCTCTGGGGAAGCCCTGGCCTTGCAGAAAGCAGCCACCCCTGGTCTCTGCTTCCCTCAGGGGGCTCTGGTACTGTACTGCTGTACAGTGGGCTGGGGTGCAGGCAGAACAGGCAGTGGGGGGACCCCTGGGCCAGCAGCACGTTGGGCTGGACACATCAGTGTCCTGTGGTGAGCCTTGCCAGGCAGGAGGGCTTGGCATCCCCATGCCCTGGTCCCCAATAAGTGGTGGTCAAGGCCCTCTGGTCTCTCCACACCCTGGCACCAGCTGGGTGCCCTTGGCACTGCTCATCCAGAGTGGAAAGTGGGCTTCACAGGGCTCCACAGCTGCCTAATGAAGGGCTGGACCTTCACTAAACACTCTGTGAGCCAGGCACATCCCCTGGTACCCTTCCTCTGCAACAGAAGCACAGGGCTGCATAGCAGTGAACCAAGGCCATGCTATTCATCACCTTTGTTTTTTGACTCTGATGCTGTGGGTTTGCTCCTGGGGGCTTGAGCCCCACAGATACATCTGCAGGGGCTGGGGCTGCACTGGAGGTGCCCAGTAACAACCAGGAGTGGGCTCAGCCAGGGTTTGAT
The DNA here is from genome assembly GCA_013398055.1 of Ifrita kowaldi. Lineage (NCBI taxonomy): Eukaryota > Metazoa > Chordata > Aves > Passeriformes > Cinclosomatidae > Ifrita > Ifrita kowaldi. Next base: position 31,723 of record VZRS01012622.1, read on the forward strand.
GGCCTCTTTTGCTGTCAGAAGTGATTTGTCTCTAGGGAGCTCTCACCCGTGGCACGGCCTGGTCCCCAGCCAGATTGGTTTTGGCAAGCCAGGAGTGCCCAGGACTGGTTGGCAGAGCTGCTTTGGTGCACAGCGGATGGCTCAGGCTGCCCAGTGCCATCTCCATCGTTCCCAGTGAGTGCTGGGAGAGGATGGGGAAGGGAACAGGTCCCTTCTCGCAGCCTTGTGCTCTGTTGCTCTCTGATAGCCTGCCTTGTGTTTATCCATACTTATATTGTGGTGACATGGCTTCGGTTTCCAAACCCTTACACAAATGCTTAATAACCCATGGGAATGCTTTCCTATTCGTTAAGGGGCACAGGGTGGGTCCATTTCCCCTGGTCCTGTACAAGCCAAGTGTGGGGCAGCATCTCAAGGCTGGTCCCCTCTCTGGTGGGGATCTGCCCTGGAGTGACATTACCTATGTCCCCCGCATCATCCATCAGACACTCTGGAAATGGAGGCAGAGGGTATCAGGGGTAAAATTTTCCATTGGAAAATGTATTTTTTATCAAACTGTGTTATCAGAATCAGCATGTCGCCATGGAGCCAACATTCAGGTGGGAGAATATTGAAGCAAATCATTCTGGCTTCTGTCTGTTGACAGTGTCCAGGAAATTCAAATGTGTCTCTTTGATTTGATGTGTTTTGACTTTTATGTTTTAATTTAATATCCAGGTTGTGTTTAACATTTTATTATGGTTCGTGCTTGAGAAATTAAATACTTTTTCCCTTACTGTGGCAAAATTCCTGAATATTTCCGAGTGAAATGCCAGGGCTTGTGTTTTTCCTGAGTCCTGTCCTGCAGGTGATTTTGATTCCCTGAGTTCAGTGCAAAACAAAACTTTTCATTTAGGAACCTTGCACAAACCAGATACTGGTTTCTTTTAGGCAGTTTCTGAAAAATCATGGCTTTTTGGTACATGTGCCCTGGAGCAGGTTTGGGGATCTGGGGAAGCAGCATGTGTCCTTGTCTGGTATTTGGAGGTGCTGCTGAGGCAATGTAGAGGTAGATTTATTTATAGCTTTGACCAGACCACCGAGGGATGGAGGTGTCTGGGGAGGACCATGTCCTGTGCTGTTGTGGGTCCACCGCTGGGGACGGTGCTGGGAGGTGGCAATCCCTCTGGGTGGGATGCCGTGGGGCGTATCCCTCTCCCCTGCTGTGGGGCAGATGGACCACTCTGCTCCTCCTGCAACCGTAACAGGGCAGGGGGTGCCACGGTGCTGGGAGGAAGTTCCTTTGCATCTCCCATGACCCCCCTTGAGGGAAGGGGAGCTGTAGGCAGAGCTCAGGGTGACCAGAAAATCTGCTACTGGTGCCTGTTGGCTGCTTCCATGCACGTGAGCACGTGCGCGGGTGTTTGTGCATGCATGTGGGGATAAAGCCACTTTCCAGGCAGTTCTTTTAACAACCAAATGACAGCTTGTTTGCTGCTAGGATTGCGGGCCTGCCTGGCAGAGGCTCCACACCAGAACTTTGGACGCTGCCGCCAGCGAGTAGCCAAACACATTTGTACAGAATCAGTCGACAGCGTGTTCCAGCCTCCAGCTCTGGTGGGGGGAAAAAAATCATCTCCCTGATATATGTGTTTCAGCACCAATTATCCAAGCCTCATTTGCTCTAGACTCACAAGACCATGTCCCATGACATCTATTAATTGCATTAAAGATCTCTCATTATCCTAAATCTCCAGGATGCAGAGTTGGAGTGGCTCAGGCCCAGGTTTTCAGGAGGGCACACGAGTGTGTGAGCACGTGGGATGAAGGGCACACCTCATTCCAGGCAGGCAGGGCAGGCACAGCCACCACTGGCAGCAGTGGTGTGTTCCTCCCAAGCCTCTGTCCCTGGTTATTCACAGCTGGGTTGTGGCTGATCCCTGGGGCTGGATGTGACACTTGGCTCGGAGCAGCCTGGCAGAGCCTTTCCTGTGGTCCCTGAGGTGTCGGGTTCCATGAGGGAGCGATGCTGCCAGCGCTCCGCACCACACGCCGCCAAGCACGAGCCCACTGCCCCTTCTTTGCCAAATACTTATTGTTCCTGCTTTGAACTTCTGCAGAGCGAGGTTTGCCAAGGCTCTAACATGAATCATTAATTAATTCCTGGAGGGCTTTTTTTTTTAAATGTTGTTTGTTTGTTTTGCTTTTTTGTTTTGGTTTTTTTTTTTGTGTGTGTGTTGTTTTGCTTTCATAATTGAAAACAGGGAGAGGAAGGCAGTGTAGGTGCAAGATAGCAGAGGTGCAGTCAGAATCATTTCACCATCCATTGTCAGGAGGGTGCCTTGGGTGCCCTGCTTGCCCTTGCTCCTTGGGCTGGGCTGTAGTTGCTGCTGGGGCTTTGGGCACTCAGATTCCTGCCCCTCAGCCTCAGCCCTTATTCTGCCTGCCAGGTTCCATGTGAGCAAACATACCCGCCTCTGGCTGTGAGCATCCCTCTCCCCATGTCATCCTCCTCCTGCACCCTGTGTCATGGTTGGGTCTCCTCTGATCTTCACAGTTCTGGGAGTGCCCTTTGCCAAGAGCCTTGTTGGATGCAGGGACCCTGAGTTCAACATGGAATTGCATTGCTTCCTTTGGAAACGTCATTCCTTGATGAGGCCTCTGGAGAGGCTGGTGGAGGCAGAAAGCTCAGCAGGGCACCAAAGAAAGGTTTGGAAAGGAAAAGGCAAAAGTAAAAAGGACAGAAAGGTCTCATTAAAAGAGAAAAATACATTTTCATTTACTGGAGCAGCCTCAGGATTGCAGAGAGTGGAGGAGGGCAGTAAGGTCTGCCTGGAGGCTGACAACCCAACTTCTTGTACACTGCATGCTCCAGTGTCCGACCATCCCAGTGTATTCCAGTGCCTTGTTGGACTGGGGAGCAGCAGGTGGGTTGGTCTCATGGTGCTGAAGGGAGGGAAAGGCCTGATCCCAGAGCTCAGGGAATGCAGCAGGAATGGGCAGCATTTGCAATAATGCCCAGGCCCTCGAGCCTGCATGAGCTCTTGCCATTTCCACCCTCTTTCTGGTATAGTAACTTGTTCCTTATTGACATTTTTATTCTGAACACAGGGAAAATGCCAGCACGGTAATTGCTGTACATGTAAAGCAAGGCACCGTGCCATATCCTCCAGATCATTTCCTTCCCCCTTCCCCCAGCTTGTAAGGCCCAGGTGGAAGTGAGCAGTGGCTGGAGGGTGGGATACAGGAACCCACATGTGCCATGGAGCTGCCACCAGGTGGGCGGGATGCAGGCACCGTCTCCTCCTCCACAGTGACTCACAGGGCAGCGGCAGGGCTGGGAATAACACCAGGTCTAATTGCTCTGCTAACAGCTAGACCCACTGCCTCCAGGAACACTTACATCTGCAGATATCTTGTGGTTTCTAATACCATCAGAAATCCCTCTTGCTCTCATGTTTACCAGCATGCAATTGCAACCCCTTGATGTCTCCATAACAGCCTTCCATCTCCCGGCTCCCCACAAACAGTGACAGAGCTATGACAATCAGGAAGGAGGCAAACAAGAAGCAAAAACCCACTGGGATCCAGGGAAAAAGCTGTGTCCTGCAGGATGTAAATCGAAGACAGAAATGCTCTTCCCTCCCTCCACCCTGAAAGCATTTGATAAAAAGATAATGTAGAAAATGCAGAATTTTGCACAGCCATGGTAGCCACCCTTTTTCATGCAATAAGCCAGAAAATGTTTACTGCGTGAGCAGAGCAGAAGCTGTAATGTTGTAAAATGATAGTGCTGGGGAGCCATCTGCTTATTGACTGAAGTGTGGAGCAGGGGCTTTCTGCTACCGTGTCTTACAGAGATGGGTGTGTGCACCCGTGTGCCAGGGATGCACAATGAATGTGTGCTGCCAGCGTGATTCCTTATGCCCAGGGGCTGGTCCTTCACGTTTGGAGAGACCCTGGCGTGTTGTTGGGTTACACCGGGATGGGCCACCGCGTGGTGGCTGGAGATGGCAGGCTCTGGGCATGCGGCAGGAGAATCTGGTTCTCAAAGCAGGTGGTAAAGCAAACCTGGGGCAAACAAGCAGCCCCATGAGCTCAGGGGGTCTCAGGATGGCTTTGGAGGGGGATTTCACTGCTACAGCACTGACAAGGGGCACATCAGAGGGCTCAGCACAGCCCTCCCATGGATTTGCATCCGATGAGAGCCGGGTGCATCCCAGGCTCCTCCCGCCAAGGCCTCTGGGCCACGCCAGCACGTGGTCGCCTGTAGTTAAGTGGGGGATTATGCATGTCTGAACAGTTGGCATTGAACTCCTAAACTCTGGAAATCAAATTGTGCCCTGCAGAACGGCCACCCTGCTGCCGCCGAGGTCAGGGGGATTTGTGGCTGCCTGTAAGAGAGCCAAATCTGTCTGTTCTTCCCCCGCTGAAGGTCATGCCACAATGCCCTCAGCATCTGGCTAATCCAGCTGGTGCCCTTCACTCACATGCAGACCTGCCCATCTCCGGTGCCTGCCGAGGCCATGCTGACTCCCCCCTGGTACCCCAGCTCACACAGGGGAGCAGCAGGGACCCCCAGACACCCATCAGTGCGACAGCCTGGCTGGGAGAATCAGTCTGCAAGTCTCCAGTGCTGTGAATTTGGTCTGTAGCATTGTTTTGATGACAGGAGTGGTGAAATAACACCCAGGGAACAGACGGGATACCAAAATTATGATATTGCCCTTTGGAATTATTTCACGGTCAATGTAGCTTTCCTGTCCTCACGGTGATATTTTACCCAGCCATTGCTCAGAGGATCCCTGTCTTATATTAATCCATTTCTGTTGATGCACGGAATGAAATGCTATATTTCCCCCAGCCCTCCTGCTGTCCGTTTTGTTTCCAAGCAGCAGCTCGGGCAGCGATGCTTGCCTGCTGCTGGGAATTCTGCTCGGCTGTGGCAGAGCAGGGATGGGGTACGGATTCATTCATCTGCCTGCTCTCTCACAAGCTGCTCGTGTATTATTGATAACCCAGGGCTGAGGGATTATTACATATATAAATTTATTTTAATTTCTTATGATTGCTGCTGTGATTAAAGGATGTGCCAGGTTGTACGTAGCCTGGTAGTGATTAGGCACTACAAGCCATGGCAGAGATAATGTGCAGGGCCTGGCTCAGTGAGGTTGATAGATGAGACAGGACTGGTTTTCCCATGCAGGGCTTTGTCCCAGACCTGCAGAGGGATTTCAGTGCCTGCAGCTCCTTGGTTTCGGTTCTGGTGTGTCTGAGTGCTGGCCTTGAGCTCAACGCCGGGATGTCCCCATGCCCTGGGATTGTCTGCTCCAAGCCAGGCAGGAGCAAGTGGCTTTTCCTGGGCATCCGGAAACAAAAACAAACTTTACTGTCACTTATTTTCTCCCAACCTCCCATTTTTTATAGAATGATGAACTTTGGCCTAGAATTACAAAGGTATCATACAACATCACAGAGTTGTATGATACCTTCCAACTCCACCCTGAGCTGGAAGGGACCTCCAGGTATCATTGAGTTCAGCGACCTTAGTTGAAGATGGAGAGAAAAGCTGAGGAAGATGAGGTGGCTGTGCCCTCTTCACTTGCCCCATAGACACCCATAGATACCCGCGTTTTAAATGTCTCAATATCTGGCCATTAGGGCCAAGCAAAGCTAATTGTGTGAGTAATTCTGTTGACTTAGTTATTCCTGTAAACATTGACAGAATCAGCTCTCCTATTCCTCAACAGAAAACACTTCCCAGCAGAAAATACAAACAAATAGCTCTTCATATCATAGCATTTTAAAATAAAAATATCAATAAGGAGCTAAGTCAAAACTGCATTTTAGATTCAACAGATTATTCAGCAGAAAACAGGAAAACAATGAAGCTCCTCTGAGGATGGTAATCAGCACATGCAGACGTATTGCTTTTTCAGATCACAAAATCTCAATACCCAAGATCAGTAGAAAACTAAGTAGAAAATGCTTTTTATAGGATTCAAATTCCAATTAAATTAGAGCAGATTATTCAACAAGAAAGCCTACAAAATGAAGTCTCGGTTTATGTATTGGAAAGCAAAATGCAAATATGTTGCTTTCCGGCTCACAGGGTTTCAAACCAAAAGACAAACTTACTTTAAGTAAAAATTATTTCATTCAAATTCTGGGGGAATCGACTCAAGTAACTGATCCTCAACTGAATTATTCAGCTTTTTTATCAACAGACTTATTTCTTCCCTCTTTATTCTTAATTTGCCTATTCATAAATCCCACTGCTTTGTCAGTCATAAGAAATACTTTCCAGTGGCTTTGACAAAGCAAAAATTAGCAGGGAAGGGAACTGGCACGTAACCGCCTCACTGCAGAATGCTTCCTTGCAGCGTAAGGTATTTTTCTCTTCCTGGAGCTTTAATGCCAGCAGAAATCAATGCGATATCTCAGCTCACCCTCCTGCCTGACGCTCACTGCAGGGCTTCAGCCAGGCTTTGGGGCCCTCGTGGTGGCTGTGTTGGACCTGTGGTCCCCAGCACGTGTTGGGGGTCCTGGTCCTGCTGCCCTACTGAGAGCCCCTGTGGTATCCTCAGGGGAAGAGCTTTGCTTTTGGCAATGCTGCGTCGGGCCGAGAGGTCCTGCAGGGCAGAAGATCGTGCTCTTCAGTCAACGGCTCTGTTACTCCCTTTGCTTTGCTCTTAACCACTGGTATCTTCTTCCCAGCCTGGAATTGCCTGGCTTTGACTTGGAGTCATTGGATCTCATTCCGTGAGCTTGTGAGGGTCATGGGTGTTTCTAGGGGAAACACCAGTGGTCATAAATATTTCCTTTTGATCTGCAAACATCAACCTCTGGTGATGCGAAGAAGGTTACAGCAAGAGTTTGAGTCAGAGCAATAGAGCTAATCTTAGAGAAAATCTTAGTTCTGTAATTTTACTAGGAACTGGGAAATATTTTAACAGGGAGATCAAATGTATCTTTAAATACAGAACTTAAGAAAGGAATTTGTTCAACTGACACACCAGAGGAGTTGTAGAAACCTTAGAAACAATTTGTAAAACCTCATTAAATAGAAGAATGCTCTGCAAATCCTCAGTTTTCCTGAAGAACTTTGAACCTTCCTTCTCCCTTTGGTCTGCAGCGATTTGCTGCTGGGTCTGTAGAGCAGTAACCTGCAGCAGTAAGCTGCATCCTGGGACCCTGGGGATGGGATGTGGTGTATAAAAGCAGTCAGGGTCCCTCCTCATAACCAGTTCTGATTCTCCCAGTTTCCCCAGTTTCACGGTGAGGCTCGTGTTAGTGGAAGGAATGGAAAGAGCAGTGGATGCCTCAGATCAGAGGTGTGACTTTGAGGGTGATCTTCCTTCTGCTCTGGAAACATCACCTTGTATCTCTGCTGCGAAGTGGCTTCTTGTCCTCGCCTCCTTGTTTTGAGGTGCCTCAGAAGAGCCACGGCGATGGTTTTGTGTGGTGATCAAATGGCATATGGTACAAGAGACAAAGAGTGTTCTTGATAAGACAGTCTCTGGTGCCAATGATGTATGGGTTATGATGAGAGAAAGAAGCCTCTGCCAGGATGCCGGCTTGGTTATGGTAATATACCCCAGTTCTAGTTCCCTGGTTGGCCTTGGTGTTAGCCGCTCCCCTATACTTAAGATGGACCCGTCACATGTGCGGGGTCATTTGCCTCTAGAAACCTTCAGGAGCTGTAGCAGTAAACCGCTGTTTGTGGAACTCTATGCAAAGATCCTTCTCAGCTTCTTGCCATCGGATTTATGTTACTGAGGTCGTCCCTGTGCCCGTGCGTTCGTGCATATGAGCCCACGCAGCCAGAAAAGACTCAGTAACAGTTTTGCCATTTTCCCCTCTCTCGAGAGCAGGCTGGGAGAGGACAGTGAGGGGCTGCAGGGGTTGGGGGTAGTTGCCAGAGAAGCACTAACAGGGTGACAGCTTGGATGTGGCACCGTGCTACTGGGAGTGTGCCCCCTGCCCTGTCCAGCCCTGCTGCGAGCGCTCGGCGTGCTGCAGCCTTGTGCCTCCTGGGATGTGAGAGGAACACTGGAGGTTTTGGAAGCAGCCCAGCGAGCAGCTGGGGTTTCTGGCACCTGGGAAGCTCTTGAAGATGGCTTACATGCTTGAGAGGCACTTGGATGTGCTGCTGCTGGAACAGGGATGTCCCTCCACTGTTCCTCTCCCTTATTTCTTGCGTGGGGGTGAGGGTTCCCCACCCTTTGGTGCTCCAGCTGTGAGGGAGACTCCCTGCACAAGGAGGCTGGGGAATGGCACAGCTCCAGCGTTTTCCTGGCAGTTTCCCAGCCTTTCCCAGCGGGCTGGCAAGGCGACCTTGACTCCTCTCATGGAGCAATCAGCCCCTGTAGCTGCTGCTGCTTAACACTGTCTACATGCTTCTCAAGCCTTCTTCTCTCTGGTGGCAGGGGATGTAGATTTCGGGGAGAAGGTTTCTTACCAACCTCCTTACGGATTTCAGCGTCCACCTGACATGTAGAGGGTGGCACCAGAATGGAACCCCAGCCTATATCCTCTTCCTCATGTGACCTCTGCCTTGTGCCCACAAGGGAAGAGCTGTTACAGGTACCACACAGCAGAGGGGCTGGAATTCTCTCAGGATGGAGCTTTATCAAACCCTCAGCACTGCTGAACCAATGGCTTTTAGGTCCTGTTTTGGGCGCAGCTAGGAGATAGCTCAACTTGTGCTGGAAGGAAGGGACAAAGCAGAGGACAGGGACTGCCCATGGTTTGGGGGAGCTGGGGAGGGAGAGGGAGGGAGGAGGAAAGGGAGGGGAAATAAAAAGGCTGCTCCCTCCATCTCATTCCTCATGAGGGTGGCTGGAACAGCCCACAGTGTCCCCTCCATGCAGAGGGTTTTCTGCAGAGCTCCCTGCTCCACCAGGAGGGAATGAGAAAGCAATGTCAAATATATGTTTGAAATGTCAACAGAAGGGCTCTGCAAGATTGACTGCAGTCTCGTGAAATATTTAATTCTTTCTCTCCTTATGAAGAGAGACGTTATTCTGGGTGAAACATAAATTCAGGGGGAACAGGGCAAGGGAGGAGGGGGGCAGAGGGGGAAG